>SOZL01001258.1:0-41134 GCA_009733165.1 Naja naja
AAAAACAAAGCTTTCTCGAATATGATGCTTCTAAATATCCTTGCTTTTTATTCCCTTATACCATAAAAAGCATGCCATCCCAATAGCAAATCATGGCCTTCTAAAGTTAATAATCTATTATTTCTCAATGTTATCCATTCCTTCACCCACATCAGACTTGCAGCTTGATAATACAATTCCCAGTTAGGCAGTGCAAACCCCCCCTCTTAACCTTGCATCTTGTAATAACTTCAGTTTAATTCTTGGTTTTTTGCCCTGCCATATAAATTTTGATACAATTTTATTTAAATCCTCAAAAAACTCTTTCCCAAGTCTAATTGGGAATCATCTGAAATAAATATAAAATTCTAGGTAATACATTCATCTTAACTGTTGATATTCTACCAATAAGTGATAATTGCATGTTTTTCCATCTTTCCAAGTTTTTCGCTATCTGCTGCTTGAGTTTAATATAATTATCTTCTTTCAGTGTACTGCATCTTGGTGACATACATATTCCTAAATATTTAACCTTACTTGTAATCTGAATCGCTAATATATCTTCTAACTCTTTCTTATGTTTTGCTAACATATTCTTTGTTAGGATCTTTGTTTTATCTTTATTAATTTTTAGACCTGCCACCATCCATTATTCTTATTTTCTCTATCAGTCTAGGTGCTGATTTAAATGGATCCTCTAGTATGAATACCAAGTCATCTGCAAAAGCCTGTAATTTATATTCTTCTTTTTAATTCTCATTCCTTTTATTTCTTCCTTCTCTAATACCTCTTCAACACTTCTAATGTTAAAACAAACAGCAGAGGTGAGAGAGGACAACCTTGCCTAGTTCCTTTTCTTATCCCTATAGATTCTGTCAATTCTCATTTACCAAGATCTTCGCTGTTTGCTTATTGTATATTGTCTCAATGGCCTGTATAAAATTTTTCCCAAAACCCATTTGTGCCATTTGCAATATCATGAAATGCCAATTCAAATTGTCAAAGGCTTTTTGTGCATATAAAAACAACAATGCCATCTGTTTTTCAGGATGTGCTTCATAATATTCCAAAGTATCTAAAATTATTCTCACATTTTGCTTGATTTGTCATTTTGGCAAAAATCTATTTTGATCCGTATGAATAAATTTATTTAAATATCTTTTCAATCTTTCTGCCAAAATTGAAGCAAAGATTTTATAGTCTGAGTTCAACAGTGAAATAGGTCTGTAATTTTTAACTTGTAAATCCATTTCTTCTTTAGGTATAAGGGTAATATGGGCTTCTAGCCATGTCTTAGGTATTCTCTTTTTTAATAACACTTCATTTATAACTTCTAGGAACTGGAGACTTAACACCTCCTGAAAAGACTTATAGAATTCGCCGTAAGCCATCTGGACCCGGTGCTTTTCTAGTATTTTGTTTCTTCAGGGTTTCTGTCAATTCCATCATAGTTATATTCCCTTCTAACATTGTTTCAATATCTGTAGGTATTTGTGCTAATCTTACCTTTTGTAGGTATTGTTTAATTTTTTCTTCTGAGGTGCCTTCTTGAGAATACAATTTCTCATAATAATCTTAATTGACTAATTTTCTTTGTTTCCCTTTCTTTTCTAAGTTTATAAGCTAACCATCTTCCTGGTTTATTCCATTTTCAAAATAATTTGTTTAACCCCTTTAATTCCTTTCTTTTCATCATACCCATAATGAACATTCCCTTTTCCATCTGTTAATTGACTAATTTTCTTTGTTTCCCTTTTTTTAAGTTTATAAGCTAACCATCTTCCTGGTTTATTCAGCATTTTCAAAATAATTCTGTTTAACCCCTTAATCTTTTGGGCAAGTTCCTCCTTTTCCATTAATCCCATTTTATGTTTAATTATATCCATTTTCATTTTAATATCTTTTCTTTGCAGTGATTGTTGTTCTTTTCTAGTTTTATAAAGTCGTCTTCCAATATTTTAAATGTCTTTTTCTGTTTAATATTCCTCTTCCTTGTATAATCTATTATTAAGCCTCTTGTATAGGCCTTCATCGCATCCCAGCGATTTTGTAATGATGTATCTTCGTTTTTCTTCTCTTTAAAAAAAAAAGCCAAGTTCTATCTCAATTTTCTTTTTAAAATCTTCTTCTTTCAAAATCATATTATTTAGTGTCCATCTAGATCTTCTCTTCTGTTCTTTCCAGACAACTGTCAGTGGATTATGATCCACCCATGTCCCTATTTCTATTTCAATTTCTTTTATGTTGGAGAGCATATCTGCAGATGCCCATATCATATCTGCCTATTTGAATAAAAAGTAATTTTTTATTTTCAATATTTCTTTCTCTCCATAGATCTTTAAAATTCATTTCTTCTGTCATCTGAAAAAAGGACTTAGGTAACCTTCTTCTAACTTTCTTTTTGGTTCTTTCTGATTTGTAATCCAATTGATCATTAATTATCCCATTAAAATCCCCCATCAGATATATATTTACATAGTCCAGTTCAATTAACTTTTGATGTAATTTCTTATAAAATTCTTCTTGATTCTCACTTGGTGAATATATTGCTATCAAAAGCATTTTAACATTGTTATCCATTATCTCCACCATTAAAATCCTCCCATCCTCATCTGTATAAATCAGTAATTGTGTCTTTAATATACAGAGCCACTCCTCTCTTTTTACATTGTGCCAATGAAGTGAATAATTTCCCTAACTTTCTTCGTGTCAATACATATTCATGTTGTTTTTTAATATGAACCTCTTATAGACAAATTATATCAAATTTTAATTTCTAATTTATGAAATATTTTCCTGCTTTTAACAATTGAATTAAGTCCATTTATATTCATCGAAATCAATTTTTTAAATCCATTTTAAGTCTTGTAGGAGGGTTTTATTGCTCTAGTCAATCTAACTTCTCTTTGTTCTCTAGGTACACCACCTACCATCCCAAGTTGTTCCTCTTCTTCACTTATTGCTGCACATTCCTTTGGGAGTTCCACAACTAATTCTTCTTGTCTTCCATTTCCTCCTTTCCTCTAAAATATTCATCATAAAAAAGTTCTGCTTTCTCCACTGTGTCAATTCTGTGTTTTTGTTCCTGCCACACAAACAGAAGGCCTTCTGGTACTAGCCATCTGTAGTTTACTCCCCTCTTTAACAATTCTTTGGACAAGAACGATATTCTCTTCTAATCTCTCTTATTCTTCTTGGTACCTGTTTCAATACCGTAATATCTTTCTTGTTGTACTTTAATGTCTTATCTCTAGCTGCTTGCAATATTTGTGATTTAATACTCTTCTTGGTGAATCTAATGTGAATTTCTCTTGGTAGTTTATTCCTCATTGCATATCTTGTATAGACACAAAATAGTTCATCTATTCCATCCATCATCTTCTCTTCTGTTATTTCTAACAATTCTGCCAATATCTGTGTCATTTTCTCCAGCAGATTTTCATCCTTCTCTTCCTCCACATTTTGAAATCTCAAATAAAATTCTGACCTAACTATTTCACCTCTCAATGACTCATTATGGTCCCTCTCAACTTCATTTAATCTGGTATTGAAACTCCCCATTTCTTTGTCTCTTTGTCCTTGCTGCTCCTCTATTTTCTTAATCCTCTCACCATATTTCTCCATTGTTCGCTGTAGAGTCTGTATGTTTCCATCAGTCTTGTCCACCTTCTGTTCAATTTTCTCTTTTCTTTTCTCAATCTCATTTATATTTGTTTGCATATTTAATACTGCTTGTAATATCTTCTGCATTGTGTCTTCTTTCTCTTTTTCTTTCTCTTGTTGTGATGTTGCCGATGCAGAGGTTAGTGCTTGTGGGATTGAAGGTCTTCTACTCATTGTTGCAAAAATGTCCAACTCAAATTCCAAAAAAAGGCCAGTAAAAAATAAAAAGTAAAATAGTAAAGCAAAGAGAGGACGTAGTCCTCTATAAAAAGGGGGTTTCTAATAAAAAAGGATATCCATAAAAAAAACATAACAAAAAGAAGGAAGCAAAAAAAGAAGAAAAAACAATCCTAGTCAAAAAAGTATTAATGATACATGAAAAATTAAAATTAAAAAGGTAAAAAAAATGCAAGTGGAAAATGAAGATAATAAAAAGGAAAAATCCAATAATTATGTATCTTAATTCAGATACATTAAAAAAGGGAAAAATCAAGCTTAAAGAATAAAGGCTAAAACTTAAGAAAGGGAGAACAGCAATAGAGAAAAAAATAAGATAAAAGGTGAGCAAAGTTTCCCTTGGAAATAAAAATATATTAAAATAAAAATTAAAAATTAATTATAAGATTTAAATTCCAGGCAATAGGAAGTAGTAAAAAATACAGTCACTCTTTAATCAGCTGCCACTGTTTGATATCCGAGGCTTTGCAAAGAAAAAAAAAGAAAGGACTCCAGCTCTTTTGTCTTTTAGATTCTCCAAGGTCACTTCATCCTTTAGCTTCAAGTCCAGGCTCAAATGCACAATAGTTCACCGAAAGCACCTGTCTAAACAATCTCCAGTACTTTCTTATCTAACTTTCAACACTGAGCCTTTAATGTAATTCTTGTAAGTATATATATATATATTTAGAAAAAATAACAAGCCTCACTTTCCCAACTTTCACTTCCTTGCCGGATAATGGCAACAGTGTATCACTTCCTTCCCTTCTCAAAACAAGAAGGGAGAAAAAACCTCAGCAGCCATATCTTTACATAAAAAAGAAAAGAAAAATCAAATTACATTAAAATCCAAAACTCCAAAAGAGCTATATATGTATAGAAATAATATATTGCCTCAAACAATCTCAAAAACTAAAAAAGGAAAGAAAAAAAGAGGCATGGTTCTATATATTAAAGAAACAATTTCGGCTGAATTAATTTATACAGATGATGATGGAAGAATCTTAATGGTAGAAATAATGGACAATAATACTAAAACACTTTTAATAGCAATATATGCTCCAAATGACCACCAAGAGGAATTTTATAACAAACTCCATAAAAAAATAATTGAACTGGACTATGTTAATTTATGCATGATAGGAGATTTTAATGGAACAATTAATGAGCAGCTGGATTATAAATCACAAAAAGCCACAAAGAAAGCTAGAAAGAAACTACCAAAATCCTTTTTTCAAATGATAGAAGAAATCAATTTAAAAGATGCATGGAGAGAGAGAAATATAGGAAATAAACAATACACATTTTACTCCAATAGGCATGAATCATGCTCAAGAATAGATATGATATGAACATCAGCTGATCTATTTTTTTAATATACAAAAAATTGAAATAGAAGCAAGTACTTGGGCCGATCATAATCCAATGATTATTATTTGGAAAGGACAAAAGATGAGATCTAGATGGACGTTAAACAATAAGATATTAAAGGAAGAAGATTTTAAACAGAAAATGGAGAGAGAACTGGTATTCTTTCTTAAAGAAAATAAGAACGAGGATACATCATTACAGAATCTCTGGGACACGATGAAGGCCTATACAAGAGGCTTGATAATTGATTATACAAGGAAAAGAAATATCAAACAAAAAAGACTTTTAAAACATTAGAAGAAGAATATAAAAAACTGGAAAAAGAACTACAGAAATTTCCACAAAAAAAGTTGTTAAATCAAAATGTATATAACCAAACATAAAATGGAATTAATGGAAAACGAAGAGCTAGCCCAAAAGATTAAAAATGCTAAACAGAATTATTTTGAGGATGCAAACAAACCAGGAAGATGGTTAGCCTATAAATTAAGAAAGGAAAGAGAATCAAGGAAAATTAGCCATTTAATAGATGAAGAAGGACATCCTTGTTACGGAAATGAAGGAAAAAGAATTATACAAGACTATTATGGAAAATTGTACTATCAAGAGAGTATTCAAGAAGAAAAAATGAAACAATATATACAAAAGGCAAAGTTACCACAGATACCAAAGATATTGAAATAATGTTAGAAGAGAATATAACAATGATGGAGTTAACAGAAGCCTTAAAGAAACAAAATACAGGGAAAGCACCAGGCCGGATGGTTTACCAGTGGAATTTTATAAGACTTTTCAGGAGGTGTTAAACCTCCAATTATTAGAAGTTATGAATGAAGTCATGCAAGAGAAG
Source organism: Naja naja (assembly GCA_009733165.1). NCBI lineage: Eukaryota > Metazoa > Chordata > Lepidosauria > Squamata > Elapidae > Naja > Naja naja. The sequence goes on from SOZL01001258.1 coordinate 6,080, forward strand.
AGAATACCAAAGACTTGGTCAGAAGCTTATATCACACTTATACCGAAGGAAGACACAGACTTACAACAAGTTAAAAATTATAGGCCTATTTCCCTATTAAATTCTGGTTCTGGTATTAACATTCAAAGTCCTACAAGACATGGGTCCGGGATATCTATGGGAGCGTCTGCAGCCGATATCAAGTGCCAACCGCCCTGTGCGAGCACACAGACAGGGGCTTCTCAGGGTCCCGTTGGCAAATCAGTGTTGCCTGGCGGTGCCCCGGGGTCAAGCGTACTCTGTGGTGGTTCCCGTCCTGTGAAACCAACTACCCCTGGGGCTCCGTCTGGCCCCTGACCTCCGCACCTTCTGCCATGACTTGAAGACCTGGTTATTTGAACAGGCCGGGCTGTGCTAACCTCCTGGAGGATTTTTAAATTTAATTTTAACTGAATGTTATAATTATTGGGCTTGTGTCTATTTAATTCTTTCTTAATTATTTATTGTTGTTGTCTGGTTTTAGTTGTGAGCTGCCCTGAGTCTTTGGAGATGGGGCAGCATACAAGTCCAATAAGTAAGTAAGTAAGTAAGTAAGTAAGTAAGTAAATAAATAAATAAATAAATAAATAAATTCAGACTATAAAATCTTTGCTTCAATTTTGGCAGAAAGACTGAAAAGATACTTAAACAACTTTATACATGTTGATCAAAATAGGTTTCTGCCAAAAAGACAAATTAAACATAATATGAGAATAATTCTGGACACTCTGGAGTACTATGAGGCACATCCTGAAAAGCAAATGGCCTTGATGTTTCTGGATGCTCAAAAAGCCTTTGATAACGTGAGTTGGCACTTTATGTTACTACAATTGACACAAATGGGCTTTGGCAAAAAATTTATACGTGCTATCGAGACTATATATTCTGAACAAACCACAAGGGTTTTGATAAATGGAGAATTGACAGAGCCTATAAATATAAGAAAAATATAAGAAAAAATATAAGAAAAGGGACTAGACAAGGCTGCCCACTGTCGCCCCTGCTGTTTGTGTTAAACTTAGAAGTGTTAAACAGGTGCATTAGAGAAGATAAACAAATAAAAGGAATGAAAATTAAAAAAGAAGAATATAAGTTACAAGCTTTTGCAGATGACCTGGTATTTATATTAGAGGACCCACTGGAATAAGTGCTTAAGCTAATTGAAAGAATAGAAGAGTATGGAGAAGTAGCAGGGTTGAAAATTAATAAAGACAAAACAAAGATATTAACAAAGAATATGTTAGCGAGACGGAAGAAAGAATTGGAAGAAGCTTTAGAAATACAGGTCACAAGTAAGGTTAAGTATCTAGGGATATATATCACAGCAAGATGTAGTACACTGAAGGAGGATAATTACATTAAACTTAAACAGCAGATAGCGACAGACTTGGAAAAATGGAAAAACTTACAACTATCATTGATTGGGAGAATATCAACAATCCAGATGAATGTATTGCCTAGAATTCTATACTTATTCCAGACAATTCCAATCAGACTAGGGAAAGAGTTTTTCGAAGACTTAAATAGAACGATGTTGAAATACATATGGCAAGGCAAAAAAGCAAGAATAAAACTTAAGTTATTGCAGGATGCAAGACTAAGAGGAGGGTTTCCTTTGCCCAATTGGGAACTATACTACCAGGCGGCAAATTTGATGTGGGTAAAAGATTGGATAACACTAAGGAATACTAGATTATTGACTCTAGAAAGACATGACTTGCTATTGGGGTGGCATGCATTCCTTTGGTATAAGGGAACTAAAACACAAGGGTATTTTAGAAGACATTATATTCGAGAAGCTTTGTTTTAAACTGGGAGAAGATTAAAAAAAAACATTACTTGAAAATTCCAACATGGATATCTACTATTGAAACCTTTTCATATCTAGTAATATATAAAAAGGAACAAACAGTTAGATATGGTGAGATATTGAATGAAAGGGGTGAACTTAAATCTATGCAAGCGTTGGAAGAACAAGGTATAAAAATGAATTGGTTTTCATATTTGCAAGTACAATCTAGATTTGATAAGGATATTAAAGTAGAAGATATTTATAACAAGCTGACTGGGTTAGATAAAATATTGATGGGTACTGATGAAAAGGTGATTTAAAAACTTTATGGATATTTTTAGAATTTAAAATGGAAGAGGAACAAGTTAAAGAAACAATGATTGCTTGGGGAAAAATTTTGGATATGGGATTGATTTAGAAAAATGGCAAAAACTATGGTCCCAGAATTATAAAATGACAAAGTCAACTGCTTATAAAGAAAATTTGTATAAGATGTTTTACAGGTGGCACTTACCCCGACGAGAATTGCAAGAATGTTCAAGAATAAATTGGATAAATGTTGGAAATGTCATCAGATACCTGGATCATATTACCATATGTGGTGGACATGTTCAGATGCAAAAAGATATTGGACTAAAATCCACATGTGGTTGGAAAAATGATACAACACATAGACTTGAAACCAGAAATATTTTTATTGGGAATTATGCCAGATATCTACAATAAAGAGTTGAAATATTTGATTGTAAATGTTTTAACAGCAGCTAGAATTGTATTTGCCAAAAATTGGAAGAATGATAAAATACCTATGCAGGAGGAAGTGATTAGGAAAATTATGGACTGTGCTGAAATGAGTAAATTGACATTTGAAATTAGAGAACAAGAAGATAAACAATTTTATAAGATATGGGATTTATTTTATCAGTGGTTGGATAAAAAGACTTGGTAATGCAATAGACTATATAATTTTGTAATAGAAATATAATAGGTTGATATAAAATATAATGTTGACATATATAACCATTGGTTGAAAGTATAACATACATTTTAGATTAAAAATATATCTCGTATATGTTTCTTTTTGATAAATTGGGAGTGATGATTATGAAAGGATGACACAAAGGATTTGTAACCAACTGACACACTGTATGTATATATGGAAGATGGTTTGTTATGTTTTGTATGTCCTGTTTGTATGTTTGTATCAAAAATAAAAAACTTTTTTATAAAAAAATAAAGGTTTCTTTCTTCATCACAGTTTAATTTCATATTGAATATTCTAAGGGATTAAAAGCTTCCTAAATCTTTTACAGTAAACTTTATTCTCAGTTTTAATATGAATATATCATCATACTTAACTCTTGTTTTCAATTCCATTGCTGTAGACTTTATTAAATAGAAAGTACTTTATTGTATTGATAAATTCCAAAAGCAAAGGGAGGAACTAAATGAAGGATCTGCCAGTTGTTCTACCTCCTACATCTGTTTAAAGTAATCAGAGATTTCTTTTTTACCTCAGTGAAGACCAGAGGCTACTGGGCTAACGTCCATTTCTCCCTTCATTTTCCATGGATGGAGAGACCTAACATATTTTCTTTTCCATTCCTTTTTTTTCCTGCTCAGTCCCTGCCTCAGTCCAGATGTGTGGAAAGTTGTCCTCCTGGATTTGTCAAGAGGGCTCGAGAAGGAGAGCCAGTTTGCTGCTACGACTGCGTTCCTTGTCCAGAGGGGACCTTCTCCACTCAGAAAGGTGGGTGACACTGAGGAAAATGGGAGGCCTGGTGGAACTGAATCCATCCAGAACATTTTCATGAAAGTGAAAGTTAAAGGACAGATTGAAGCTTACCTGGTTTTTTTTTACTTCTAACCTGCACAATTTCTGATCTAAAAGGAAGTAAATCAAAAAGACTTTGAAGGAGGGGCTGGGAAGAGATGGGAGGAGGGGGTGGCAGACAGGGCAATTTTTTCTAACAGCAGAGGAAATATCTCTTCTGCTTTTTAGTTCGGATAGGTGCTGCTAAGTTCACCTTTCTAGGAACACCTGAGTTCTTTGGAACTTGGTGAATTGTTTTAGGTCCACCTTCTGAAAGACCTTGCAATTCCCTGTTAATTGGCCTCCCCTTGAGGATCCCTGAGAAGGTGTCCCTGGTCCATAACGTGGTGCTATGGATAGTTATGGGGGGAACTCATTACACAAATAGTCTGCCAGTCATGTAGATGAATCAATCAATCAGAATAGAGATTGGAGGAACTCTGGAGGTCTTCTAGTCCAGCCGTTGATCAAGCAGAAGAAACTTTACCATTTCAGACAAGTGACTGTCTGGTCTCTTCTTAAAAACCTCCAATGTTGAAGAACCCCAAACCTCTGAAGGCAACTTCTGTTCCACTGGTTAATTTTTCTCACTGAGAGGAAGTTTCTTCTTAATTCCAGATTCCTTCCAGATGTTACAAGATACTCCAAGTCTGTTTGCCTAAAAAGATTACATGAATCCTTATTAACCTCTAATAACATTGGTTCCTATGAAGATTCTGCACATTACACCAGAAATACTTAACATCCTAGGACTTCTCTCAATTCATATACTGTACCTAGCTACATTTTTTAAAAACAAAATCCTTCTTATGCTCTTTTTAATGAAATTGTTAAGAAATACTTCTTGGAAAATTCCCATGGTATCAGCTGTTATCTGAAGAAGGTATTTCTTGTAAGACAAAAGGACAGAATGAGTGGTGGGATCCATTTTTTTACTACCAGTTTTGTCGGCGTGGCTTGGTGGGTGGGGCAGGGGAAGGATACTGTAAAATCTCCAGTCAGATGTGGTATTTGCGGTTCTCGAACTACTCAAAATTTCCACTACTGGTTCTCCAGAACTGGTCAAATCCTGCTGAATACCACCTGTGGACAGAATATTAAAGAAATATTGCTTTTTTTGCTTTATCAGATACAGAAAAATGCACCAAGTGTCCAGATGATAAATACCCAAATAAAGAAAGAGTCCAATGTATACCCAAAGTTATAACCTTCCTGTCTTATGAAGAACATCTGGGCATCATCCTGGTCTCTTTTGCCCTGCTCTCCTTCCTAACAACAGGCCTTGTTATAATCATCTTCATTAAATACCGAGAAACGCCCCTTGTCAAAGCCAACAACCGGGACCTCTCCTACATCCTCCTGGTCTCCCTCCTGCTTTGCTCCTTGTCTTCTTCTCTCTTCATTGGTCAACCAAGGACAGCCACCTGCCTCCTCCGACAAACAGTCTTCAGCATCATCTTCTCAGTTGCCGTTTCTTCTCTCTTGGCCAAAACCATCACGGTGGTGCTGGCCTTCTTGGCCACAAAACCAGGAAACCGAGTGAAGAGATGGTTGGGGAAGAGCTTGGCCAACTCCATCATCCTTTCTTGTTCTGCTGTCCAAGTTATCATCTGCTCCATCTGGTTGGGAGTATCTCCCCCCTTCCCTGACTCTGACCTCCACTCCCAACCTGGAGAGATCATCCTGCAATGCAACGAAGGGGCCGTTATCATGTTCTACGTCACCCTCAGCTATATGGGCTTCCTGGCTGCCATCTGCTTCACGGTGGCTTTCTTGGCCAGGAATCTGCCGGGCCTTCAATGAAGCCAAGCTGATCACCTTCAGCATGCTGGTCTTCTGCAGTGTCTGGGTGACCTTTGTGCCCACCTACCTGAGCACCAAAGGGAAATACATGGTGGCTGTGCAGATCTTCTCCATCCTGGCCTCCAGTGCTGGTCTGCTGGGCTGCATCTTCATCCCCAAGTGCTACATTATTCTTCTGAGGCCAGAGCTGAACACAAAGGAGCACCTCACAGCCAGAACAAATGTAAAATGTAACACATCACACCATGATATTTAAAGAATTGTAAAAGTTCTTTTATTTGAAAGAATATATTAATTATTTCCACTTAGAAAATATGCAGGAGTCAAAGAATAATATATGTATATGTTTTAAAATGGGAAATGGTTGAATGACTGGAATTCTTGTATTTTCCTATTCATCCCAATAAATCTAGCTAAAGAGAACCCTGTGAAAGTCACTCAGTGGAATTTAATATTTGGCAACAAGAACCAGGCAGCTTATGGCAAATTATTTGAGCAATTATTCCTACTGTCTGTGGCTGAAAGTATAGATGAGTGAGAAAGAGATGGTAGGAAAAGAGGGAAGATGCTCCAAGAGTTGTAGGATATTCTTCTTGAGAACCGTCGCCCTTCACACCAAGGGGGGGCATCCCTGAAGGCTCTCTTGCTTTTCTTAACTGGCTTGCAAAGATCCACTGAGCAAGGCGGAAGGAATAGGGGCTTGTGGAAGGTGTGGGGTTCCCAATTTTTATTTATTTATTTATTTATTTATTTATTTATTTATTTATTTATTTGACTTATATGCCGCCCCCTCTCCCAAAGGACTCGGGGCAGCTCACAGATTAAAAGAAATACAACAATAAATTACCTAAAAACCATATTAAACAAACTAAGCCGAATTAACATTAAAACCCCCAAAATTAAAATCAAGAAAGCTCAAGGAGTCAGCATAGCCCAGATTGTAAAAACAGCCAGGTTTTTAACTCGTGGCGGAAGGTACGGAGATCAGGAGCAAGCCGGAGCTCCAGCGGAAGAAGATTCCATAAAGAGGGGGCCGCCACAGAATAGGCTCTCCCCCGAGTCCCCGCCAAGCGACATTGAGTCGCGGACGGCACCCTGAGGAGGCCCTGTCTATGCGCCCGTACCGGGCGGTTGGTACTTGAAACTGGGAGGTATGCACAACCACTCTGTCTTGGCTGGATTGAGTCGGAGCAAGTTCCTGTCCATCCAGATCCGCACCGCTTCCAAACAACGGGACATCACGGAGAGAGCATCACTGATGTGGTCCGGGGTGGAGATATATAACTGCGTATCATCAGCATACTGATGATAACTCACCCCGAAACCATGGATGATCTCCCCCAGCGGCTTCATATAAATGTTGAACAAGAGAGGCGAGAGAACCGACCCCTGAGGTACCCCACAAGTGAGAGACCTCGGAGTCGATCTCTGCCCCCCTGCCAACACTGTTTGCGAGCTTCCCGAGAGGTAGGAAGAGAACAACCCAAGCCAATATGGCTCACAAAAGCGGTGATGTCACCCGTTCACCTGCCTGTCAGCTGAGCAGCACCTCCTGGTCTTCCTACAAGGGGATGGGGCCCTTCTTGTGGGTGCTGAGGAAACACCCCTCCCGGGGCTGATCTCCCTTGCCCACCTTCGGCTCTCTCGAAGGGAGATCCGGTCTTTTCGTTTCCCTTTGGGTCTTCGGGGCTCCCATTTTCACAGGCAGGGAATCCAGGCATCTCTGCTGTAGCTTCAGAGCAACTAACCGATACACAGAATACATTTCATCTCCGATTCTTCTGCGCTGGCTTTGAAGCCCCTTTGGGTCAGAATCAGAAGTGATTCCTGGACCCTTTCCTAATGGGGCAGAGCCAGACCCTTCCAGGAAGCCATGGAGCCCAGCCTGAAGCTTGTGCGGGACAGAAGCTGCTCACTCTCCCTCCTCAGGTGGCCTAGTGGTCAAAGAAGCAGCCTAGAACCTGAGAGATACTGGGTTCGAATCCCACCTCTGGCATGAAAGTCGGCTGGGGGGGCTCTGGGCCAATCCCTGATCCCAGAAGTGAACTGCCAGCCTTTGTGCACCTGCGATCAAGATACAACCACCTGTTCTAAGATGGATTAATAAGAACGAGTGAATCCCACTGTCTTTGCTTCTCTGGATCTGGATCTTCCCAAATCTGGACTGAAGGTTTCCCTCTGGGAGAGGCAGAAGAAGGACAGAAGGACACCATGGCGGGGCTCTCCTTTGCCAACACAGCCACACCAGCCATGGACCAGCAACACACACACACACACCACTGACCTTCACCTTCTTCCCCGCGCTGCCCAACACCCCCCACTTCTATTGGGAGAGCAGCCACAGCATGCAGCCCCCACCTGCGTCACCCCTTCTACCTCCCACCCATGGAGGATCCACCACACTCTGCTGCCAATCAACTATCTGTCCCCCATTTGCTCAATATTTGGCATCTAGGAAAATGTGCAACTCTACTCACTCCTGTGCTTACACGTTGCCTGGAGCCTGTGAAGGTCTGGATGGGGAGGAACCATACCAACCCTAACAAAAGACGTGTTTCGGCCCACCTGGATCTGGACAAGTGTCGCCTTCTGCCTCTTCCCCCAAGGGAGACCAAACCTCGCCTTCTCCAGATGTTGCTGCCCATAGTCGGTCTGAAGCCTGGATGACTCTGTCAGCCACTTCCATCTTGGTGAAGGACAGCCCTGCCTTGGTGGCCCTTTCATCACTCTCTGCAAAAGAGGGAGCTGCACACAAGGGCACACAAGGGGGATGGGGAGGGGCAGCTCAAAGGGCCCAGAAGGAAACCTTCCAGCAGAGAAGATGGGAAGATGAATGACAACAGGATAACAGAGTTGGAAGGGGCCTTGGAGGTCATCTAGTCTGACCCCCCCTGCTCAAAGCAGGAGACCCTACACAGTTGCTGACAGGTGGCAGTCCAGTCTCTTCCTGAAAGCTTCCAGGGATGAAGCTCCCACAAATTCGAAGGCAACTTCTGTTGTTCCATGGGTTGATGGTTCTCCCTGTCAGGAAATTGCTCCTTATTTCCAGGTTGAATCTCTCCTTGATCCGTTTCCATCCATTATTCCTTGTCTGGCCTTCAGGTGCCTTGGAGAATAGCTTGACCCCTCCTGTCTGTGGCAGCCCCTCAAATATTGGAAGACTGCTATCCTGTCTCCCCTGATCCTTCTCTTCCCTAGACTAACCAGGCCCAGTTCCTGCAACCGTTCATCGTAGGTTTTAGTCAGGTTGAGTCTCTCCTTGATCAGTTTCCATCTGTTGTCCCTTGTCTGGAATATGACCAGGATGCAGAGAAGGGAAGGGAAGGGAAGGGAAGGGAAGGGAAGAGAAGAGAAGAGAAGAGAAGAGAAGAGAAGAGAAAGGGGGATTCAGATACTTCTCTGACTCACCCCCTCAGCCCTTACAGATCTGTGCCCTGTTTACGGAGGTCTTCCTTGTTTAATCACATTGTTAAAGCTGGCATTTTCTTCAAAGGCAGGAATTGTTGGAAGATAGAAAATGGGGGTGGGATTGATTGGTGCCAGAAGGCAGCTTGTCCTCCACGGGTGAGAGATTGAAGGGGCGCCCACAGGGGAGGACTGCATGCTCCTCCTCCTCTCCAAAGTGGGGCGAGGGGTTTGGCCAATGTGGGACAATAGTCATTCTTAAATAATTCAATTGCTCTCTTTGTGGCTCTGGAAGAATCAGAAGGGGAGATGTGGATCCCAACCAACAACCAAAGAGTCTTACTTAACAAAAGGGCCACTGCTTTGATGTCAGGAAAGTCTCACTCTGAAAACATTCCACCGTTTTGGGGCAGTCTGGGAGGGGGAAGAGGGTCAAAAGGCCTCTGCCATAGGTATCTTTGGAAAAACCCCTTCGGTTCCAGGAGACCTTCTCCTAGGTGTGTAGACGTAGGAGTCAAAGTGTCAGGAGCCAGGCATTCGTGAATTTCTCTCTGGTATTTTGAGGGATGGTTTTCATTATTCCAGGAGTGGCTGGACGGGATCTCATTGGTTTAGGAAATCAGGTTCTAAGCCGTTTAAAGAGATAATTTGCCTAGACCTCACTTAGTCAGGGCTGCTGCTGTCTGAACATTCCTCACCTCCTCAGTCGTTCCCTGAAGATCTTCAGGATTTATTTTTTATTTATTTGATTTGTCAAGCGATTACAAGATAACAGGTATAAGTATAAACGTAGTTATGAATACATGAGATGGATATATATAAGAAAAATAAAAAGCAACAATAGGACAGGGACGGTAGGCACGTTGGTGTGCTTATGCATGCCCCTACAGGCCTCTTAGGAAAGGGGTGAGGTCAATAGTAGACAGTCTAAGGTTAAAGTTTTTGGGGTTTGGGGAAGAAACCACAGAGTCAGGTAGAGTCTTCCAGACATCGACCACTCTGTGCCTGAAGTGACATTTCCTGCCATCAAGTTTGGTTTTCTCCTCTGTCAGGCTGAGGTTCTCCCTTCACAGTTGTTCTAGTTCTCCTTTTATTGCAACTTGTTCCTTGACCACGTCTTGAAATAGCATCGAATTTCTGTAGATTATGAAGAACAGACAGAAATTAGCCCTCTCATGATAGAGAGAGAGAGAGAGAGAGAGAGTAGATATAAATAGGTAGAGATAGAGATAGATATAACCCTAACCCTAACCCTAACCAGTAGCAGCACACCCCTGCTTCTCAATCTTTCTCACCTCTCCAGTTGGTCCTTCCTTTTCTGATTTTCATTGAAATATCCACTTTGGTCCCCATGGATCCCTTCACTCCTCCCTCCTGCTGTCCCTCTTCCCTGTCCAGAATGGGGGTCTCCCACCCCTCCGAGCCCCCATCACGTGAGCAGGGATGTCTCTCCTTGGGGATCCTTTCCCACTCGATCCCATGGTGGCCAGGAGAGATCGGAGCTCCTCAGGATCCCCAGGAAGGGATCCCAGATCAAAGGGGCAGGAAGGATCGGGAGCATCTCCAGGGCCATCACGGAGGAGGAGGAAGTGACTGGAACAGACGTTGCCTCTCTCCTTCCACAGCTGGTGAGAAAAGGGGAAGGTCTGGATGTCCTCTTGGACCCACAGAGGGTTTCCTGACTCTGTGCCTCACTTTCCCCATTGCTCTGGTGAGGTCAGGGAAAGCCTCCTTAGGACTCCTCTGGACACTCTCAGATGGACTGGAAAAGGGGGATTTCTTTCTAATTTTCCTCTTCTAATTTATTTATTTTTTCTACAATTCTAATTTTTAATTCACGGGGAGATTTTAAGAGAAGGCTGGACAGCCCCCTGTCTGAAATGGAATAGGGTCTCCTGCTTGAGCCAGGGGCCTGGACTAGAAGACCTCCAGGGTCCCTTCCAGATCTATTCTGATTCAAAATTGACTCATAAAATCTTCCCTCTGCAGGCAGCTTTGTGTATCTATCGCCTGAAATTATGGAATATCAGGGACAGTTTAGATTCCTTGAAGCCCATTAGATTAAAGCCAGCAGATCACTTTGTTAAAGTAAAGTTCAGTTGAAGTTGCTCCCATGTTGCCTCAGTCGTTCCGCCACTCTAGAACATTGGCGATGAGGGCGGGATCCACCTAAGAGGCAACTGAGCCAAAGAGCCAAGCAAAGTCACTACAAAAGAGCGAAGCCGAAAAAGAGCTGCTGTCACTATTCGCAAGCAATTTCAACTTTCCCTCAGAAGAAACCGGAGCTGCTGAGACAAGATGACTCAACCCCTGCATTCCTGCCTTTCAGACCTCCATCAGAGACCTGGGAGTCCTACATTAAGCGATTTGACTGCTTCCTCGATGCCACTGATCTTGCCGATATCTTGCCCACAGGAAAAAGTCTTATTTTTAAGCTTTTGTGGGGCCACAGGTTTGACACTGCCACAGCATTGCTGGCACCACGCTCTATTAAATCTGTTCCATGGGAGGAATTACAAGAGCTTGTATGTAAACACTCTTCCCTAAACCCTCTCGCATTGCCAGGCATCCGGCTTTCAGGAGACGGACCCAGGCTGAGGGAGAGACTATTAGTGGGTACATGGCAGCTCCACGAACAGCTGCCTTACACTGTGGGTTCAGAGATTATCTAGAGGACATGTTGTTGGATCAACTAGTCTGTGGGGTCAGAGACTTAAGACTACAAAGGCCCTTCTAGCTAAAGGAGATTTAACCCTTCCAATGGCATTGGAGGAATCCCAAGCTGCAGAGATGTCAGCACTCTCAGCAGCAGAACTTCAGGGAAGCCCAATCAGTCAGAACAGCTCAGCTGTCCATTATGATGAGGCCTCAGATGAGGAAGGATCTGAGGAATTTAGGGATATAAATCGCCTCAGGCAGCCAAAAACAGTCAGAGGGAAACAAGCCTATCCCCACTCAGCCTCCACAGTCTCAGCCCATCTGTCTAAGGTGTGGAGGGAATCACCTCAGAGCCTCCTGCAAGTTCAGCAACGCAATTGGCCTAAAATGCCAGAGGAAAGGGCATTTAGCCAGGATCTGTCAGGCAGGAAAGACTTTTGCACAATCCCAGCAGCCTCAGACAACCCAACATTTTCAAAAACAAATTGAAGACTGTTCTACCTGCTATCAAACCAAACCTCTAGACAAAGGCTCTAACAAAATGAGTGTTATTGTTTCCTTAGAAGGAAGTCTTGCAGAATGGAAGTTGACACTGGTTCAGCACTCTCCATCATCTCATGGAGCACCTTGAAACAACTACTTCCCAGAATGACAAAGAGGAGGCTCCAATGCTGCAACCTGACCCTACGTGACTACCAAGGCAAAGGCATCCCAGTCCTCGGAAAGGCAAGTTTTTATTCAATTTCAAAATTTTAAAGGACATTTGCCTTTAGTAGTAGTGGATGGTAGCCTCCCAGCCTCTTAGGGTTAGACTGGTTCCCTGCCCTTGGCCTTCATATAACTGGAATCCACTCTATTGCCAATTTGGATGTGGATAAGTTATTTGAAGACTATGCTGATATATTCAGCGAAGGCCTAGGCTGTTATAAGGGAACTCCAATCTCTTTTCATTTGGACCCTTCAGCAGTGCCTATTCGTTTAAAACCTAGAAGAGTGCCTTTTGCAATCCGTCCTCAACTAGACAAAGAACTTGATAAATTAATTAACCAGGGTGTATTGGAACCTGTGGACTTTGCAAAATGGGAAACCCCAATAGTAACACCCCCCCAAAAAAGATGGCAGTTTGAGAATTTGCACCGATTACAAGGTTTCTCTTAACAAGTATTTGCATATCAGTGCATAGCCAGTCCCAGTTATCCAACACCTGCTACATTCCCTCGAGCCAGGAACAATTTTTGCAAAATTGGATATGTCCCAAGCTTATTAACAGCTTCCTGTTGATGACACAGCTGCTGAACTTCAAACCATTGTGACTCATAGAGGCTTTTAAGTGTAAGCCTCCAATTCGGAGTTAGTGTGGCCCCAGGAATTTTCCAATCGTTAATGGAAAGACTGCTTCATGGGTTACCTGGTAACACCCTATTTGATGACATTTTAATATCCTGCTGACAAGCCTCAATTACTACAGAGAGTCAGAGGTGTTCTTGACTGTTTCAGAAAGGCTGGTCTTCAATTGAAAAAGAAAAGTGCACTATTGCCATTCACAGGTTGAATTTCTAGGTTACAAAGTCGATGCCTCAGGAATTCATCCAATTGAATCCAAAGTTCGGCTATTCAGGATGCGCCCACTCCTACTACTAAGACTGAGCTTCAATCTTTCTTAGGCCTCCTTAACTTCTATGCCTTGTTTTTGCCCTAAAGGCTTCCATTGCAGAACCTCTACATAGACTCCTGGACAAACAAGCACAGTGGCATTGGGGACCTAGGGAGGCCAATGCTTTCAAAGCAGTCAAATCCTTACTTATATCTGATGCTGTTCTGATTCAATTCAACAAAAATTGCCTTTAGTCTTAGCTGCAGATGCTTCACCTTTTGGCATAGGAGCCATTTTAAGTCACAGACTACCTAATGGTTTTGAGGCACCCATTGCCTTTTTCTCCAGAACGTTATCTTCTGCAGAACGAATTCAAATTGATAAAGAGGCTTTGGCTGCAGTTGCTTCTGTAAAAAATTTCATGAGTTTCTTTATGGCCACCATTTCGAGTTAATTACAGATCACAAGCCTCTTTTGGGCATCTTAGCTGGCAACAAGCAAACACCACAGATTTTGTCTCCAAGAATGAGCAGGTAGACTGCATTTCTGGCTGCATATTCCTATACCCTGATTCATCGAGCAGGCAAATGTCTAAGCCATGCTGACACTCTCAGTCGCTGTCCCCCACCTACTCCAGTAGAAGATCCTGCACCAGTCAATGCTGTGCTGCTCATCAGTGAACTCAAGCTGCCCATCACCGCTTCTGATATCGCTCCCACTCTGCCAAGGAAAAGGTAATTTCCCAAGTCCTTGACTGGGTGGGAAGGGGGTGGCCTAAAGCCCCTTACTCGCCTGAGTTTGTACCTTTTAAAATGAGGCAGCAAGAACTTTCCTCCTTGCAAGGCTGCCTACTTTGGGGGACCAGGGTAGTTATTCCTGCACAATTGCAGTCTTCAGTCCTGGAGGTCCTGACAATGCCAGGATGAAGGCTTAAGTTCGTAGTATGCATGGTGGCCAGGCATGGACGCTCAAATTACTAGCTGGGTGAACACATGCCAGCCATGCCAGACCACCAGACCATCTCCACCCAGCCACCCCAGGGAAATGGGAGGATTCAGGGGCCCCATGGTCCAGGTTGCATATTGATCTGGCGGTCCTTTTATGGGAAAACATTCCCAGTGGCAGTTGATTCCTTTTCACAATGGGTAGAGTTAGCTCTAATGACCTCCACCACTTCAGAAGCTGCAATTAAAGCACTGTGTCATGAATGTTTGCCACTCATGGCCTTCCAGACACCATCGTGTCTGATAATGGCCCCCAGTTCGCATCCTGCAAATTTGAGATTTTCCCAGCGAATCTGGGAATCCGGCATGCTCTAACAGCTCCTTTTCACCCACCCAGCAATGGCCTGGCTGAAGGAGAGATCAGATCAGCCAAAGATACCCTGAGGAGGCTGGGGCCTACAGAGTGGCACTCCAGACTCGCTAGGTACCTTCTGGCCCAGCACACAAACCCCTGTGCCACCACAGATAGATCCCCAGTTGAACTTTTCATGGGTCGCCGTTTGAGGACCACCTTAGAAGCCGGACTCATTTAATGACTGTGGCCAAAGAGGTTATATATCGCTTATAAGCGCTATAAGCTTAGAGCCTTGTTGGAGACCCCGCACACCCACCATTGCTCCCCTCTGGGAAGGGGGGTTCCCAAGGGTTTCCAGCAGGATCTGCAATGGCTTCATTCCCAATGCCCTCCTCCTGGCACACTCAGGGTCCATTTCTCTCGCCATGTCCGTCTATACACATGAACTGGACAGTGTGGTTTCTCTGTTTCATATAATATACCTGTGTTTGTGTGAATATACATAACAGGTCCGGCTGGTTTGCCAGTTACGCCCATATCTGGACTGAGATGCCCTGCACATGGTCACTCAGGCACTTGTCACCTCACGGCTCGACTACTGCAATGCTCTCTATCAAGGACTGCCCTTGCATACTATCCAGAGGCTTCAGCTGGTGCAAAATGCTGCCGCGCGGGTTGTAATGGGAGTTTCCCGGTTCTCCCATGTTACGCCCCTCCTGCGTGGTTTGCATTGATTGCCGGTTGCCCTCGAATGAGATTCAAGGTTTTGGTACTGACATTCAAAGTCCTACGAGATATGGGTCCGGGTTATTTACGGGAACATCTACTGCCGGCATCAAATACCAACTGCCCTGTACGAGCGCACAGGTAGGGACTCCTCGGCGTGCCGTCTGCGACTCAATGTCGCTCGGCAGTGACGCGGGGGAGGGCCTACTCTGTGGCGGCTCCCGCCCTATGGAATCAACTACCTCTGGGGCTCCGCCTGGCCCCCGACCTTCGCATCTTCCGCCACAACCTGAAAACCTGGCTTTTTTTAGCAGGCTGCTTTGTTCTGACTCCTCTTGGTGGGGGGTTGTTTTATGCTCTGTTTTTAGTAATTTGGCTTGTTGGGTTTAATTCTATTTTAGATAACTATTTATTGTGTTGGTTTTAATTGTGAGCAGTCCGTTCGGGAGAGGGGCGGCATACAAGTCAAATAAATAAATAAATAAATAAATAAATAAATAAATAAATAAATAAATTTTATTTATTTATTTATTTAGCCATGTTTATGTAGTGTATATTGGAGGTGGCAAAACTTTGAGAGCTGTATGCAAGGAAATTTCATTTAATGTATACCGATTAGTGTACATTTAAAGTGACCATAAAGTTATCCTATCCTGTCCTTCTATTCTTATTCTTATTCTACATTCTATTCTATATTCTCTTCTCTTCTCTTCTCTTCTCTTCTCTTTTATATTATTCTATTCTTCATTCCAAAATCTACTCTATTCTATTCTATTTTATTCTATTCTTATTTCTATTCTTTTCTTTTCTATTCTATTTTATTCTTTTTCTTTTCTACTCTACTCTATTCTTATTCTTTTCTATTCTAATCTAATCTATTCTTATTCTTATCTATTATCTATTATCCATTATCCATTATCCATTATCCATCATCCATCATCCATCATCCATCATCCATCATCCATCATCCATCATCCATCATCCATTATCCATTATCCATTATCCATTATTCATTATCCATTATCCATTATCTATTCTAAATTGTAAATTCTATTCTCTATTCTATTCAAAAGTCAAAATGGAGGCCTGGAAACATCGTCATGGCAACCAGGTTTGTTTTTTATTAGCTGGCATTTTTTCCTGCTTCTTCGGGCTGATCCACTTGGACAGGGGGATGCTGGGTAGCCAGAGAGTCACTGGAACATACCAACTCCTGAAATCCTGGGGGTCGTTCTTGACCTTCCTGGGGGCTGGTGAGGGAGCAGCCCAGGAAATGGGGAGGCAGTTGTGCCTAAGCCTCCATGGAGGGAAGGAGCCTCCGCTTTGGCCCCCATGGATCCTTTCACTTCTCCCTCCAGCTGTCCCTCTTCACTGTCCAGAATGGGAGTTTCCCACCCTCTCCAAGCCCCCATCAGAGCCAACACAGGGATCTCTCTCCTTGGGGGAGCCTTTCCCACTCAATCCCATGGTGGCCAGGAGAGATCGGAGGCTCCTCAGGATCCCCAGGAAGGGATCCCAGAGCAAAGGGGGCAGGAAGGACACGGGAGCATCTCCAGGGCCATCACGGAGGAGGAGCAGGAGACCGGAAGAGACGCTGCTTCTCCTTTCGCAGCTGGTGGGAAACGGGGATGGTCTGGATGTCCTCTTGGACCCCACAGAGGGTTCCCCGACTCTGTGCCTCACTTTCCCCATTGTTCTGGTGAGGTCAGGGAAAGCCTCCTTAGGACCCCTCCAGACACTCTCATATGGACTGGAAAAGAGGGATTTCTTTCTAATTTTCTTCCTCTGATTTATTTATTTTTTCTACAATTCTAATTTTTAATTCATGGGGAGATTTCAAGAAAAGGCTGGACAGCTGCCTGTCTGAAATGGAATGGGGTCTCCTGCTTGAGCAGTGGGGTGGACTAGAAGACCTCCAGGGTCCCTTCCAACTCTATTCCGATTCAAAAGTGACTCATAAAATCTTCCCTCTGCAGGCAGCTTTGTGTATAAATCACCTGAAACTATGGAATATCAGGGACAGTTTAGATTCCTTGAAACCCATTAGATTAAAGCCAGCAGATCCACGGAAGGGCTGGAAGGAAGAGGGGACTTTGAATGTCTCCATTGGCTCCCAGACTGACTCCAGCCATCTCAAGCCAAGAGGAGCCCCACTGTGAACCCCTCTCCTCTCCTGAGAGGCCTCCGGGTATCTGTCCACTTCCCTGGGCACAAGATGACCGCTGAGTTTGACTCTGTCCAGGCTTCAGATATTCTGCTGGACACAGAGTTCCCCACTGGGGTTTCCAAAGCCAGCCGGAGCCCCAGTGGATCCCCCTGCAAGACCCCCAGAGTGGACAAATCTCCCATTTGCTTTTCTCCCAGAGATTCTCTCCTTTCCCCTTCAGATCATGATTTGTGTGATCTCTGTCTGTCTCTGGAATTGGAGGCTGTTCCTGGCCGGCCTCCTCTCTTCCTTCCCTGCGCTGGTTACTGTGGTCCTTAGATTCACATCTGGGGCCGTTTCTCTTCCCACCTGGGAAGAAAAGCATTTCCAGGATCCCCTCCAATTTCACACCCTCCCTTTCTTTCTCAGCCTGTGGGGGCCCCAGTGGGGGCATCGGACACCCTCCCAGCCCTGGACCACAGTGGGTTTCTCTGTCTCTTGGGGAAAGGTTCCTTCCCCAATCAGAGTCTGCCTGAGCCCCATCATCCACTTCCCTCCCTGCCTGGGATCAATTCCTCCCTTCAGATAAAGGAAAAAGGGAGTTTGGACAGAGCTTCTGGCCAGTCTCCATTCTTCGACACAGGAAGGTCACACTGGCCCCTCCAAAGCCAAATTCCCCCCCTGGTTCTTGGACCCTCCAGCCATCGCTCGGCTGAGGTTGCAGCAGGGCCAGGGTGGCTGGGAATTGGGATAGGAGATGCCACATAGACTGAACAAAGCTCCCCACCACAACAGACCTTCAGAAACAGGCTGTGGCCTCACACACACAGTCCTAAACGGAGCCTTTATGGGGCATCAGGAAGGAAAATGGGATCAACCTCATAACCCTCACCCTGTAGGGGAGCCCTAGCTGTTGTCCCTGGTGGAATATGGAAGATTGTGAATCCCACTCCTGACACCAGTTTCTGTGGAATCAAATGCAGGACCCAAAAACCCCAATAATCAAAGCTCACTGGTGGAATTATTCATTTAGTGTCCACTGGAGGAATTTCCCTCTAGAAAAGGGCAAGACAGATTCTTACAGACAAAAGGATACACTCATATTTATACATTTGGGGAAAGGAGAACAAAATGATAACCATCAATATAAATATCTAATAGATGATATAATCAAGAATATTCATAATTAGCACATCTCAAGGTACCTTTGCACTACCTAATTGGGAATTGTATTATCAAGCTGCAAGTTTGATGTGGGTGAAAGAATGGATAACGTTGAGAAATAATAGATTATTAACCTTAGAAGGTCATGATTTGTTACTAGGATGGCATGCTTTCTTATGGTATCAGGGAACTAAAAAACAAGGATATTTTAGAAGACACTATGTTCAAGAAGCCTTATTTCTAAATTGGGAAAAAATTAGAAAACAACATTATATACAAATTCCATTAGGGGTATCTACTATTGAAGCTTTTTCATATCCAATAATATATAAGAAGGAACAAACAATTAGATATGGAGAGATTTTAAATGAAAAGGGTGAACTCAATTCAATGCAAATACTACAAGAACAAGGAATAAAAATGAATTCATTTTCATATTTGCAAATACAATCTAGATATGATGAGGATGTTAGGGCTGAAGGCAAAGAGCAAACTGCATTAGATAAAATTTTGATGGGTATGAATGAAAAAGTGATTAAAAAACTTTATGGATACTTATTAGAAGTCAGAATGGAAGAGGAGCAGGTTAAGAGCTTTGGTGGCTCAGGCTGTAAATGCCTGCTCTTAAGATCCAGCTGTCTACAACTACTGTAGGCTCGAATCCCACCAGGCTCAAGGTTGACTCAGCCTTCCATCCTCTCGGGGTAGGTAAATTGAGGACCCAAGATTGTTGGGGGCAATTAGCTGACCTTGTAAAAATGCCGTTTAGTAATAAGCAGGCATATACAATGGAATGAAGGCTATTGCTGAGCACATTGGATTGTGCTCCAAAAATTGTAAGCCGCCCTGAGTCTTCAGAGAAGGGTGGCATATAAATGTAATTAAAAAAAAAAAAAGGAAACAATGATTGCTTGGGGGAAAAATTTTGGTTATGGGATATATCTAGAGAGATGGCAAACACTATGGGATCAGAATGATAAAATTACAATGTCAACTGCATATAAAGAAAATTTGTATGAGATGTTTTACAGGTGGCACCTATCCCTGAGAATGATCACAAGAATGTTTAAGGACAAATCAGAGAAGTGTTGGAAATGTCACCAGATACCTGGCTCCTATTACCACATGTGGTGGACTTGTGCTGATGCTAAAAGATACTGGACTAAAATCCACACGTGGTTGGAAAAAATGACACAACAACATATAGACTTGAAACCTGAGATATTTCTACTGGGAATTGTACCAGAGATATTCAGCAAAGAATTGAAATATCTGATTGTTAATGTATTGACAGCTGCTAGAATTGTATTTGCTAAAAATTGGAGAAATGATAAGATACCTGTGCAGGAGGAAGTGATTAAGAAGATTTTGGATTGTGCCGAAATGAGTAGATTAACATTTGAAATTAGGGATCAAGAAGAAAAGCAGTTTTATAATATATGGAATATGTTTTACCAATGGTTAGATAAAAAAATTTGGTAATATATGGAATAATGGAAATAAATAGAATTGTTGAAGAGAAATACAATATAGAGACTATAATATGGTAGAGGATTAATAATAACAATTATAGCTTTCTTTTTTTGTAATAGAGAGTATGGATGATGAGGAGATGGCACTGAGATTTGTGACCGACCGACACACTTGAAATTGATATTGGTTTATGTTTTGTATGTTTGTTTTGTTTGTTTTTTTGGAAAATAATAAAACTTTAAATATATATATATATAAATATCTAATAGATGATATAATCAAGAATATTGATAATTAGAACACCTCAAGGTACCTTCATGCCCACCCACCATTACCATCCTCAAGAGAGATTGACTAAATAAAACATTGCACGTGCATTAAATCTTTATTTCTATCTTGGTAACATATTCTCATTGCTCCAAGAAATTGATTTCCTCACATTCTTCAAGACACTCTTTATTAATTTGAATAAAAATCGTTGTCCCACTCATTATGGAAAATAGCTTGGAGCTGAATTTCCTCTGTCTCATGTCTCCACATTTCTTCTGGTTGTAAGCTGCTCCTTTGTGTTCAGCTCTGGCCTCAGAAGGATGATGTAGCACTTGGGGATGAAGATGCAGCCCAGCAGACCAGCACTGGAGGCCAGGATGGAAAAGACCTGCACAGCCACCATGTATTTCCCTTTGGTGCTCAGGTAGGTGGGCACAAATGTCACCCACACACTGCAGAACACCAGCATGCTGAAGGTGATCAGTTTGGCTTCGTTGAAGGCCCCGGGCAGATTCCTGGCCATGAAAGCCACCGTGAAGCAGATGGCAGCCAGGAAGCCCATGTAGCTAAGGGTGACGTAGAACATGACAACGGCCCCTTCATTGCATTGCAGTATGATCTCTCCAGGCTGGGAGTGGAGGTCAGAGTCAGGAAACGGGGGAGAAGCTCCAAGCCAGATGGAGCAGATGATAACTTGGACAGCAGAACAAGAAAGGATGATGGAGGTGGCCAAGCTCTTCCCCAACCATCTCTTTACTCGGTTTCCTGGTTTCGTGGCCAGGAAAGCCAGCACCACCGTGATGGTTTTGGCCAAGAGAGAAGAAACAGCAACAGAGAAGATGAGGCTGAAGACCATCTGTTGGAGAAGGCAGGTGGCTTTCCTTGGTTGACCAATGAAGAGAGAAGAAGACAAGAAGCAAAGCAGGAGGGAGACCAGGAGGATGTAGGAGAGGTCCCGGTTGTTGGCTTTGACAAGGGGAGTTTCTCGGTATTTAATGAAGATGATTAAAATGAGGCCTGTGGTTAGGAAGAAGAGCAGGGCAACAGAGGCCAGGATGATGCCCAGAAGTTCTTCATAAGACAGGAAGGTTATAACTTTGGGAATACATTGGACTCTGTTCTTATTTGGATATTTCTCATCTGGACACTTGGTGCATTTTTCTGTATCTGAGAAAGTGAAAAAGCAATATTACTTTAATATTTTGTTCCTTTATCTTACAAGAAATACCTTCCTTGGATAACAGCTGATACCTTGGGCATTTTCCAAAAGTATTTCTTAACAATTTCATTAAAATAGCATAAGAAGGATATAATTTTTTAAAAAATAATGTAGTTAGGTATATGAAGTTGAGGGAAGTTCTAGGATGGTAATTCTTTCCAGTGTAATGTGGATAATCTTCATAGGAACCTACATTATTAGAGGTTAACAATGAATCATAATCTTTTTAGGCAAACATCCTGAGTCTTGCCACATGGCAGCTAATATACGGGACTTGGAGGATACCTACAGTATCCTGTAACATCTGGAAGCAATCTGGAATTAAGGAGAACCTTCCTATCAATGAGAACAATTACTTGCCTGAACAGGGTCTAGTTTTTTCTGCTTGATCAGAGGCTGGACTAGAAGACCTCCAAGGTCCCTTCCAGCTCTATTCTGATTGATTGATTCATCTACATGACTGGCAAGACAATTTGTGTAATGAGTCCCCCCCATAACTATCCACAGCACCACATTATGGACCTATTCCTTCTCAGGGATCCTCAAGGGGAGGCCAATAAACAGGGAATTGCAAGGTCTTTCAGAAGGTGGACCGAAAACAATTCATCAAGTTTCAAAGAACTCAGGTGTTCCTAGAAAGGTGAACTTAGCAGCACCTATCCGAACTAAAAACAGTAAGAGATATTTCCTCTGCTGTTACTAAAGTTTGCCCAGTCTGCCACCCCCTCCTCCAATCTTTTCCAAGCTTCAAAGTCTTTTTGATTTACTTCCTTTTAGATCAGAAATTGTGCACGTTAAAAGTTAAAAAAAAACACCAGGTGAGCTTCAATCTGTCCTTTAACTTTCACTTTCATGACAATGTTCTAGATGGATCCAGTTCCA
The DNA here is from genome assembly GCA_009733165.1 of Naja naja. NCBI lineage: Eukaryota > Metazoa > Chordata > Lepidosauria > Squamata > Elapidae > Naja > Naja naja. The sequence goes on from SOZL01001258.1 coordinate 28,342, forward strand.
CAAGGCCTCCAATTTTCCTCATTGTCACCTACCTTCCTGAGTGGAGAAGGTCCCCTTCGGACAAGGAATGCAGTCGTAGCAGCAAACTGGCTCTCCTTCTCGAGCCCTCTTGACAAATCCAGGAGGACAACTTTCCACACATCTGGACTGAGGCAGGGACTGAGCAGAAAAAAATAGGAATGGCAAAGAAAATATGTTAGGTGTCTTCATCCATGGAAAATAGAGGGAGAAATGGACATTAGCCAAGTAGCCTCTGGTCTTCACTGAGGTAAATAAGAAATCTCTGACTACTTTAAACAGATGTAGGAGGTAGAACAACTGGCAGATCCTTCATTTTCTACTTTTGGAATTTAACATTACAGTAAAGTACTTTCTATTTAATAAAGTCTACAGTGATGGAATTGAAAACAAGATTTAAGTATGATGATGTAGTCATATTAAAACTGAGAATAAAGTTTACTGTAAAAGATTTAGGAAACTCTCATTCCATTAGAATTTTTAATATGAAATTAAACTGTGTTGAAGAAAGAAACATTTGATCAGTAAGATCTTGTAAGATTTCATTGCAAAGCCACTCCACTGAGGTCCTGTCTCTTGAAGAACTTCCATTAGAAGGCCCCAACTGGCATGGAAGGCCAACTACCCTGGAGACTCTAGGCTTGGCCCAATGGAAATGGGACCTCAGGCTTTGGAAAACAGAGAAAAGACACCAAAATTTCTCCCACCTTATTGAGCAACTTTAGCCGTGAAAGAACATCTTGTTTGATAGAAAGTCTCTGTCTTAGAAAATACGCCAGAGTCTCTGGCCTGAGATCCTCTTTGGGAAGAACCAAGAAGCCATCAATCATCAGATCTGCTGTTGTCTCTCCATTTTGGTCCAAGTACAGTTTAAAGTTGGAAATATTCCAAAATTCATTCTTCTCCAGAAAGGGATTAAACTAGAATGGGAACATCCAGGAATTTGAAGAGGAGAAAACTAGGTTTCTTATCCCACATTAAATCTTTCTTCTACTATTGTCTAATCTCCAAATAGGCTTAATCAGGATACAAAGACTGCCATTAGCTTTATAAGTGAAACAAATGATTTTGTGATGTGATTAGAGACCTGAGGGATGGTGTGATGACTAAGTGGATAAAAACTGTCTTCAAAATGATACTTAAATAATTTTGAATCTTTTTAAATCTCTCCTATGAAACCTGAAGATGATGGATAACACATAAACATTGGTCATCAATTTTTCTATATTGTCATTAATACAACAATACCATCTTAGAGTAAGCTCATTTGATGTGATTTAAAGAATATAAATTCTTTAAACTGAAGCTTTATTTTAAAAGTTTGAAACAATAACAATGGCTTTAAATCAACTTAAAGGTGATAATCAGAAGCAAGCAACAATTGTTTAATCAGATGGATTGGATGGATGGATGGTGGGATGGAGTGGACCGTAATTTGCTGCTGGCACCCCTGAAGGAGGAGTCTGGTTGGAAATCAGGCTGCGTGTAGATGGCTGGAGAGTAGGGGTGGGATTCTCCGGTTCTATCCGGTTCTATAGAGCCCCTTGTTAACTTTATAAGCAGTTTGGAGAATCCATTTGTTTCTTTCCACCCTTATTACATTCTTGGCAGACAGCCTAGACTTGCTGTCTCCAGAACTTGTGAGGCTTGGCTTCCTTAAAGTGGGAAGGGTTGTTTTAAGATTTTTACACTAACTGTTGGGAGGAAATACTTGGTGATTGTCTACCTGGACAATCAGCACTTTGAAGAAATCATTGAATAATGAAGCAAAGCTTTTAGTGACAGGGAACAAAGATGAGTGACCTTCAGCAAGGCTTCTTGGCTAGGTCGAAGGATTGACATTCAAACGTGAGTTTACATACCCTTTCTGAATTTTGGTCTAAAACTGGTTTTTGGTGAAGCTTAATTCTGTGCTTGGTGAAATTTAATCCTGTGCTTATTGATGGGATAATTTTCCCTATTCAGCATCAACAACCAACAGCTCCTGTTGTGATTTAATTATTTGTATTGTGTTTGAATTTTTTCTTGTCTCATGGTTTCTTTTTCTATTTGGGGAGGGGGTCTTCCTTCACTGCTTTAGTACTATCTGGCATTGCCCTTTTGGGGATACTTCCAAGAGGCAGGATGCAATCTTGGCACTGATTTTTTTACTGCCTTTCTGGGGGACATGTGACCTTTCCTTAAATTGGGTGATTTCCTTAGGATATCTTGTGAGGTGAGTGAGACTAGCTGGTATTTTTAAATGGTGCAAATGGATCTAAGGATTACTTTTCCTGGGTCTGCTCTTTCTGGAGAGCTTAAATGACCTCTCTGCTAAAGGGTTTCACTTTATGAGCAAGAGTTGGCTGTTTGATAGTTATCACTGCATTTTAACTATTTTCATTCCTCAAGGTGCTCTGGCACCCTGCCTGATTTGTAACTCCATCTTGCAGCTATTTTTAATCTAACGCTTGGAATTTAGGGCAGCTTTTGCAAGCAAAGAAGCTTTTTGTATTTTTGTACAGGTAATCCTTGACTTACAACAGTTCATTTAGTGACCATTCAAAGTTACAATGGCACTGAAAAAAGTGACATGACCATTTTTTACACTTATGACGGTTGCAACATAATTGCAACTGTTGTTCTTGGTTCTGATCTGGTTCGATAGCTTGTGATCCAATGGAAGAAGGATGTTGAGGAACAAAGAGTGAAAGGGTGCAGAAGTTTCTTTCAGAATTGAAGGTTGGGCTCCTGGGGAGAAGGAGCATCTTTGGGACTGAAACTCATGTACTGTAGATACAATAAGAAGCATCAGTTGGGTCTAGGAAGGGTCACAAATCTGAAATGTTAAAGGCTGCATGATTCTGCAGTAGGGTGGTTTCTTCCTTCCTTCCTTCCTTCCTTCCTTCCTTCCTTCCTTCCTTCCTTCCTTTCTTCTATTGTCTTTCTTCTGGGCTGTTCTTATTCTATGATACTGTAGAAATGGGGTTGCTCTCAGCATCCTCTTGTTTCTAAGCTGCCTTGTTTCTTTTGATTGCATGTATTTTTTGAAGACCCTGCACAAAGATTAAAAAGCACAATCCCTGCCTGCAGGCTCATTCTCTGAGAGGCAGAGTACAATAGAACAGGGCCAAACTGGGAGAATCCCACCCCTGGGTGTGTGTGTATGTGTGTGTTTCAGGTGGGCTTCCTAGGTTTAGAAGGAGAGAGGAAAGGAGGAATGGACAGAAAGAGAGAGAGAGAAAGAGGGAGAGAGGGAGGGGAGAAAAGAGAGGATAAGAAAGAAAGAAAAAAGAGAAAAGGAAGAAAAAAGATGGATGAAGAAAGGAGGAGAGAGAAAGAAGGAAGGACATAGCTTCAGCAGTAGGGCTGGCCTGCAGCTCTAGAACTGCTCCAAGGAGATCCTTACAGAATAGCAGGGTTAAAGGGTGTGTGTGTGTGTGTGTGTGTGGCGTGTGTGTGCTGCAAAACACCCAAAACAGGCCAAGTACCTCTGTGAGGTCAGTCGTGAATTAGAACACTTGCTAAGCAACTGGCCATTGCGAGGACCTGGTCATTAAGTGAGGACCACTTACATTTGGTTTGCCAGTCACATGGCCACCTGGCCATGCCCACCCATAACATAACCACCTGACCACACCCAGTCAGCAAGCTACTCCCACCCCAGTCACATGACCACCAAGCCACACCCACAAATTAGGCCATGCCCACAGAACCAGTTGTTAAGAAATGTGAATCCCACCCCTGCTGGAGAGGCCATGGACCCTGAAGACTCACAGTGGACAGAACAGATGACGGATGAAATGGATTCTTTCCAGACGATTGAGGGAGATGGGGGAATGGGCTTGTCACATTTAACTGGGAAATAAGTCTTAAGCGTCATCGTGTTGCAATTTACAGGAGGTCCAAGACTTTGGGAATGGAAAGCAATTGTTGGGAAAGATCCTAGTTAAAATTTTAAAGAGATGCATTATTAACCCTGGACAGATTCTGGATGGATCAGAGGTAATGATTGTGATGGTCTGTGGTAGATAAGAAGCCCCTGTAAATTTTCTCTGTGTTAAATAGAATAGCAGATAACAAACAATTTTGAAGTTTTGAAATTTAAATTTATTGTTGGATTGCTTGTTAACTACATTTTTTTATATACAGCAGATAGATGACAAGTCAGATAATTGCAAATAGATGTGTAGTTTATAATTGTGAGCCTATTTTGCAAGGGGAAACTATTATTCCTGTATTGTATTCAACTGGGGGACAATATGTATGTTTTGTCTGTTTTTAATGCAAATTTTAAAAATGTTTTGTCTTTTCTTTGTCTTTTAAGAGTTTTATTTTCCAAAACTTGTATTTTACCTTTTGAATAAAATAAAATTTAATAAGAGGAATATCAAGTTTCCAGAAACAATATTTATGATTAGCACACAAGTAAAAGCAATAGAAAATTTTCTGATTTTTAGCAACTAGGACTTGACTAACAATAGAGTCTCATATAAGAACATGAATGATGGACTGGAAGAAAGATTAGGGATACTAAAGTTGATATGTATGTTTGTGAAGATGCTCTCAAAATCGTAGTTCACTGGAAAGAAGGCAAATACAGCCATAAGGATCTCAGGAAGTAAACGATCTGGTTTGGGGAGACCCCAACTCAAGGACCAGGTCCCCTTGCAGGCACCACACTTGGAGGAGAATTTGCACAAAATCTACGTGAACTTCAGGGAGGGAGAAATAAGCCAAGGAAGAGCTCAAAGGAGCTGCTCTTAGCCTGGAGGAAAGACCACAAGGAGAAGAGCTGAGGATCAGGAGGAGTCTGGGAGTCCCTTTTCCAACTGACACAATCTCTCGGTTGGAGAAGGGAGGATGCAGCCCTCTTCCAATCACTGACACACATTACACACGAGGAGCAAGATCTGCTCACTATTATTCCAGAGTATCAGTCAGGGAAAAGTGAATTCAGTTACAAAAGAGAAGATTTTAGATGAATGAAGAAAAATATCCTAAAAGGATGGGCTGTTTTACAGCTGAGCCAGTGAAGCAGAGCAGTTCAGTCTCCTCTTCATGGATTGTCTGAATGCAAAGACTGAGCCGCCAACAGTAAGAGATGCTTTAATTGGATTCCTGCAGAGAGGAGGTTAGGCTAGATGGTCTCAGGGGCTCTTACAAATTCATAATGATATATCCTGTGATCCTGTTTATAAACCATACATGCAGGAATTTATTTATGTACTCAGCCTTTTAGCATTAGCCAGGTCCGGCTGGTTCGCCAGCTCGCCCATATCTGGACCGGGATGCCCTGCGCCGATTACTCAGGCCCTTGTTGTCTCCCGACTGGACTACTGTAACGCTCTCTATTTAGGACTGCCCTTGCATACCACTTCAGCTGGTGAAGCCTCGCTAGTGTTGGGAGCATACTCCCATGTTACACCCCTCCTGTGTGCAGGCAGGGGGGGGAGGTGATACTCCCATGTTACACCCTGTCCTGTGCATTCTTGGCAGTTGCCCTCCGGGAATTCAAGGTTTTAGTGTTAACATTCAAAGTCCTACATGGCATGGGTCCAGGATATTTAGCGACTCCTCCCAGTTTCAAGTACCAACGCCCGATACAGGCCATCCTCCTCAGGGTGCCGTCCGTGACTCAATGTCGGGCGGGGACTTGGGGAGAGCCTATTCTGTGGGGCCCCACTTTATGGAATCTCCTTCCACTGGAGCTCGGCTTGCTCCTGATCTCCGTACCTTCCGCCACGAGTTAAAAACCTGGCTGTTTTTACAATCTGGGCTATGCTGATTCCTTGGGTTTTCTTGATTTTAATTTTTGGGGGTTTTAATGTTAATTCGGCTTAGTTTGTTTAATATGGTTTTAGGTAATTTATTGTTGTATTTCCTTTTAATTTGTGAGCCGCCCCGAGTCCTTCGTGAGAGGGGGCAGCATATAAGTTGAATAAATAAATAAATAAATAAATAATATCCAAAATTGTCTGTTCTGCTACCTATTCTTTCTTCCCCTGAACAATTAGATTGCCCAGATCTGCAGATCTTTTGTAGCACAAGTATGGTAGGGGATGACCAGACTGAGCCTGAGTGAGGGTGTCAAAGGCACCATTAGCCTTGAGTCCCGCCCACAGGGATCTGGGTCCAGCCCCCCCACCAAGAATTCTGTAGACCCTTGTCTACCGCCTGTTTGCCTTGACTGTTGGTGGTTCCAATTCTTGTGGACAGCATGAGCTCATGCTGTCCACAAGAATTGGAACATTTATGTTCATTTGAACTGCCTGGACTTCATGATTTCCCTGTGCTTGACAAGCAGATTGAGACGATCCCCTCCTTCTCATTTGGGCTCCTTCTCCAAAGGAACCAAGATTAATGGACCCCTATTGGGACCCCATACCTGCCATGGCTGCAGCCTTGGAGACCCCAACCTCTCTTCACCCTCCTTCCTTCTCCTCCTCTTTTTGGAGGAATAGGCAGCATTCATGGCCTGGGCCAGAGTCTGAATGATACCATATGAATGGAGGTCATTTGTGAGCCGGATCCTGTTCCTTTTCCACTGGGTCTCCACTGGGGCTTTCTGGGTGCATCTTCTGCGGCCTTTGACAGAACGGATGTGCTTGGAAAACAGCGGAAAGAATGATTTCTAATTTGATCATCCAGAAAGAAATAGGGTTCAAAGGCATCACCCACTGGCCTTTTTTGTCACATAGCTAAAGTTCCAAATACTATGAAGATATTTGAGATGTCTGTGGTTGCTTATTTCATATTGTGTAAAATTTGTGAGGATCCAGACTTTCCCTTCAGTGGGTCCTGACAAATCCTCAAATGTCAAATGGAAAGGAAGAATTCTGTCCTCAATGGAATCAAATTCGATGAAGTGAACAAAGACATGGACTTGTCTCCACTTAGAGAGGGCCTCCCTGAGGGCTGCTGTAGGTCCAGTTGCTGAGAATTGTTGATATAATAACACAAATCCCATTCCTGACAAGCATAGGAGTAAAATTCTCATGAACTTCTCTCCATTTCCTGTGTCTGAAGCAAAGACAATCAAGGTCCATCTGAAGTGGAGAAGGAGTTGGACAATTGCTGGGTACAGGACTCCTTTTTGGGGTAACTGGTTGAAAAAGGGGAAATGACTTTTATCACTTAAAGCCTCTGAAGAAATATCATAACTGATCTGAAAAAGCAATAAAGAATGTTGTGTTATACTTAGGGTCAAATGAAGTCCAAAATATTAGCTTTTAATAAATCCAACTTTGTTTTGATGAGCAAATTAAAGAGATTATTGTTGATTAGCTGTTAGGCAATATCAAGAAACACAATTTTAAACACAGAACATTAACAACATAGTATATAAAAATGAAATTCAAGAAAGAAAAAGAATAAAAATGTCATTTCTGTGTTACTCCAATAATTTACTGCAATCAGACTCATGTAGATTTCAACTGAACTGCTTTGTTCCAGTAAAGGTCTGGATTCTATATAAATATTTGAATTCTGACTGCACAGGAAATATGTTGCTTTAACGTATGTCTCCCAATAGGTTGTTTGTCTAACGTGCAGTCCAAGACTCTGATCTCTCTCTTTCTTCTGCAATTGACATTCAACCTACAGATGTATTACATCTTCTGTCTTTGGAGCTCCACAAATAAAATTGTTAATTATAAGGGACTTAGTTAAATCCTTGATACTAAACCATGATGAAATCTTGCTCAAGTAAACACCGCCTAAGATATTTAGGTATTTCTGGTTTCTTTTTTTTCTCCTTTAACATTTCTATTGAGTTATAAAATACTGTAAAATACAGAATACAAAAGTAAATAGAAAAGCAGTGGGGAGGAAAAGTGGTAAAGACATGAGGGAGGATAAGAAAATAAAATAAACATTGACTTTTGACTCTCTCTGTTGCAGTAAAATAAGGCATTAACATCAAATCACAACTTTTTGCTTTTCATAATAATATGAACAAGCCATTTCTGTAAATCTACTCAGTAAAAAAATCAAAATCAAAGTTTCATTCTTTCCACCAAGCATGAAGTTCAGAAGTGGTTTCCATGTGGAAAGAAAAGTACTCATGTTCTTTTCTTTATTCAAAGTGGTCAGTTTTGTCATTTCTGCCAACTTCTGCAACCATTCATCCTTGCTAGGAATCGAAGTATCCTTCCATGTTTGCCCATACAACAGTCTTGCTGCTGTCAACATATATAATTATTTATTTATTTATTTATTTATTTATTTATTTATTTATTTATTTATTCGACTTATATGCGCTCCCTCTCGAGAGACTCAGAGTGACTTACAAATAAAAACAACACAACAATAAATTAGATAAAACCAGATTAAACAAATCAAGCCGAATTAATACTAAAATCCCAGCGTTAAAACTCTAAAACCACCCCACCCCAGGGTCACAGCCGGGTTGATTAAACAACCAGGTCTTCAGATCGCGGCGGAAGGTCGCGGAGGTCAGGGGCAGGCGGAGCTCCAGGAAGTTGATTCCAGAGGTCAGGGACGCGACAGAGTAGGCTGCGTCGTCGGGGACCGCCAGCCGGCACTGCCCGGCCGGCGGGACCAAGGAGCCCCTGTCTGTGGGTTGCACAGGGGGGGAGTGTTATGTCGGCGAGCTGTATTCCTTAAATAATAAGGACCCATGTCATGAAGGACTTTGTATGTTAAGGTTAAAACTTGAATCTCACGGGCGCCAACCAATGCAGGCCAGGCAGCGCAGGAGAACATGGAGAACTGGGGAACTCCCATCACCACCAGCATGCACCAGCTGCAATCTTGGGATGGTATGCAAGGGCAGTCCTAGATAGAAGCGTTGCAGTAGTCGAGTCGCAAGTAAGGGCATGAGTGACCGTGCGCGGGGCATGCGGTCCAGAAATGGGCTGAAAGCTGGCCGAACCAACCCGGACCTGGTCCCTCCCACCTGCTCCTCCAGCCGAACCGTGCATCCAGGAGGACCCCCAGGTTCCTTGCCTATCCACAGGGGCAGCACCACTTCCCTATGGTCAGCGATGGACATTCCAAACTGGACCCGATGCGGTATGTACAGCCACTCAGTCTTGGCTGGGTTGAGTTGAAGCATGTTTCCGTCCATCCAGATCCGTACCGCATCCAGACAGCGAGTCATCACGGAGGGCATCACTGATCTGGTTTGGGGTGGAGATATATGTGTATCATCAGCATATTGATGATACCTCACCCCAAACGAATGATCTCACCCAGCGGTTTCATGTAGATATTAAATAAAAGGGGAGAGAGAGGACCCCTGAGGGACCCCACAAGTGAGTGCCCTTGGGGCCACCTCTGCCCCCTGCCAACACCGATTGCGACCGCCCGGTGGGAGAGAGCCACCGAAAACAGTGCCCCCACCCCAGCCCATGAAGCGTCACAAAAGGATACCATGGTGATGGTATCGAAAGCTGAGAGGTCCAATAGGACCAGGACAGAGGAAAAACCCTGTCCTGCCCTCCAGAGATCATCCATCAGTGCGACCAATGCCGTCTCTGTGCTGAAACCAGGCGGAAGCCCAATTGGCATGGATCCAGGTAGTCCGCTTCATCCAGGAAGCGGAAATTGCCTACCACCTCTCAACAACCTTAAAAGCGAAGGTTGGAGAAGAAGTTATCTAACATGGTTGGATCCAGGGCAGGCTTCTTCAGGAGGGTCTCACCGCCTCTTTCAGGGCGGAGGGAAAACACCCTCCCTTAGCGAAGCCGGATCCAACCGAGGTGACTTCCCTGGCGGCATAAGACAGCCAGGAAGGGCACGGGTCCAACAAACATGTGGTGGAACTCAGGCCGCATAATCCCGTCCACTTCATCCTCGAAACAGGGTGAACTAATCCCAAAACGTACTGGCCAGACTACCTGTATCCGCTCCTCAGACGGCTGCAAATCAGTGGACAACCCGCTCGAATTGAGGCGATCTTATCCGACAGATATTGACCAAATTCCTCAGCCCTTCCCCATAGGATCCGCCCCTCCCAGGACAAAGGAAAGCGTAACCCCAGAACAGGCTGGGCTGATTATCTGCGGGCCTATGAGGGGGGAGAGATAAGACCTTCTCGCCACCCTCATAGCTCCCAGGTAGAATCCTAATATGGGCTCTTAACTGGGTTCGTCGAGCTGAGCGGGTGGCCCTCCACCTGCTCTCTAAGCCCCTCCGGCGGCATTTCATCTCCCGGAGCTCCTCTGAATACCAAGGAGCCATCCGAGATCCTGACATGTGAGGGGCATGGGGACAACCCTTGAGGAGGCCTCCCGATGCTGCCAAGCTGCCGTCAGATCCTCAACAGAGCTGTGAGCAAGGGAAGAGGGAAAAGGCCCCAATTCCACCCTGGAACCGCTCAGGGTCCATGAGGCCTGGGGTGGAACCATCTAAGTGGCTCCCTGTCCCAGCAGTGGGGGCGGCCTTTTGGAAAACCATCCGCAGGGAGATAGTGATCAGACCATGGAGGGCAGAGCCGTATGAACAGGTTGCCCTCTGTCACTCATACCACCACTCCAAAACTAGGTCTAGAGTGTTCTCCCCCATGAGTGAAGTGGGTCAGGCCCATGGCTTCCATAGAAGTCATGAATTCCTGGGCCAATCCCGATACCCCCAGGAAGGCAGGTTAAAGTCCCCAGGACTATAAGGCCTGGGAACTCCACCGCCACCCCGAGGGGCGTCAAGAAGTCCCGGCAGGGCTGCTCACACAGCTGGGAGAAAGGTATGTGAGCAGCAAGCCCACCGTTAGGCCCCCACTTCAGGAGAAGGGTCTCACTTCCGCCTATCTCTGGGATAGTGACCTCCCTTGGAAACAAGGTCTCCCTAATAACCACAGCCACCCCACCACCCCTTCCCTGGGCCGTGGCGGTGCACACCAAAAAGGAGGGCATAATTCAACCAGAGGGACACCACCCTCTGGGCCCAACCAGGTCTCAGTGATACAACCAGCCAGGTCTGCAGCCTCCTCCTCAATAATCTCCGGAGGAGGTTTATTAGCCACGGACCTGGCATTAAAGGCCCAGGGTCCCGTTCGAGCTCCCCAGAGAGGAGGCCATAGGGTCGGCGAGCAACCACACAAAGATGGTGCGCCTCCCAACATATGATCTGACCCTATGCCTTGGCGTCTGCCGTCCAACCACCCTGGGAATCATGGCACCCACCACGGGAGCCCTGCCCGACCCCGGCCCCGCTCCCCCACCAACCAGACTGCAAAAGACCCATTAACCCCTCTCCCTAACCCCTTAAGACAACAAATTAAAAATTTAAGAAGTTTCCCCTTCCTTCTAAGCTTAGAATTTGGCCCACTAGTCACAACATGCCACCTCTCGGGATCCCAAGATCTGTCATTAAGGTAAGCTTTTGATAGCATACAGGGCCATTCCACAGACTGGGGAACCATCTGGAGGGCCGTAAATCTAATAGGGAGTAGACAAGCATAACATACATCTCAGATAGTAACGGAGGTAGTTGGTACGATGGAAAACATTGTAAGAATGGAATACAATGAAAGAGACAGACTGTGGCAATAAACAGAAACAGGAACAAGCCGCAGTCAGCAGCTCTCTCACAGCTGCCGACAGTTAGAATCAATAAACAAGTCACTATGCTGCCACCATAGTAACTTGCGGCAAAGAGTCCTGAACAGTCCCTGCCCTCTCACTGAAGGGGAAATTGCATCCTCCCACTGTTCTCTCACCACAATGGGGCAGCCAAGTCTCCAGGAGAAAAACAGCATAAATCCGTGGAAATGGTGGAAATGGTGTAGATGACCCAGGCACCATCAATAGTGCCCAATGAGTCCAGAATAACAAGGACAGGAAGAAAGGCAATGGTTGTAAATGAATGCCCACCAATCAAGGCAGTCAGGTCCACAAGAGTCCAGGAAAAGTATAATGTCCAAAACTGATTCGCAGCCAGGATCTGGAGCCATAGCGCCATCTCTTCCTGGGGGACACAGCCAGAGAACCCCACCCAGGAGGCGGCTCCTCTAACCCAGGCCGCGACAGCGAACAAATCCTGGGCCTCCTGGGCCTCTCAGGCCTATAGCCTCCATCCACCCCGTGAATCTACTCCTCCCAGAGCTTGCGCTTCTGGGGAAGGGGAAGGGGGCTCCTGGGGTGGTTCCAAAGTCCAAACCCCAGGGACATACCCCACCCAGAAACCGGGGAAAAGACCATTGAGCCAGCAGCCTCTCCGTCCAAAGCCCGCAGGCAGTCTGATCTGCCGCCAGTCACCTCCGTCGGAACCCAGCCTCGCCACATCCGTCGCCAGCAGCTACAGCCGACGACCAGCAGCCAAGCAATGGGTCTGTAGCATAGGGTCAGCAGCATTTGGATCCACAGCACTGGAGACAAAGGGCCAGGTAGATAACGCCATGCCCTGCAACAAAGGGCAGGCAGGCATGCCGCTGCGCCCACCTCCAGCCGACGAGCTGCGGCAGATGTAAAAGCAGCGGGGGAAAAAGTCCAACCGCCGGCCCAATCCTTGCGAGCGGCCCCAGTGGCATCCCCGCGCTCCCAAGATGATCCTAGGAAGAGGGTGGCAGCAGGTCTTTCTCACTGAAAAACCAACAAACCTCCGAGCAGCTGAGAGAGCCTTCTCACCCACCAACCGCCATCTTGGGCATCCAAACCAAGTTCCAATTTTTTCTCTAGTTCTTTTTCCATTAGACTCAAAAGGAAAAGTTCTGGTTTGATTTTTATCTCCATTTTTAAATTTTCTGTATCAAAATATGAATCATAATCCACATTTTTCTTTATCATGTCCACCATAGATGTTAAAGCCCCTTCTTTACTTTTATACTTCCAACATT
>SOZL01001258.1:42134-109703 GCA_009733165.1 Naja naja
ATCCTCCCTTCTCCAACAGAGATTGTGTCAGTTGGAAAAGGGCTCCCAGACTCCTCCTGATCTTCAGCTCTTCTCCTTGTGGTCTTTCCTCCAGGCTAAGAGCAGCTCCTTTGAGCTCTTCCTTGGCTTATTTCTCCCTCCCTGAAGTTCACGTAGATTTGTGCAAATTCTCCTCCAAGGTGTGGTGCCTGCAAGGGGACCTGGTCCTTGAGTTGGGTCTCCCAAACCAGAACGTTCACTTCCTGAGATCCTTATGGCTGCATTTGCCTTCTTTCTAGTGAACTACGATTTTGAGAGCATCTTCACAAACATACATATCAACTTTAGTATCCCTCATCTTTCTACCAGTCCATCATTCATGTTCTTATATGGGACTCTATTGTTAGTCAAGTCCTAGTTGCTAAAAATTGGAAATTTTTCTATTGCTTTTTACTTGTGTGCTAATCATAAATATTGTTTCTGGCAACTTGATCTTCCTATTATTAAATTTTATTTTATTAAAAAAGGTATAATGCAAGTTTTGGAAAATAAAACTGTTACAAAGACAAGACAAAACAAAACATGACAAAACATTTTTTTTAATTGTGCATTAAAAACAGACAAAACATGCATATTGTTCCCTCAGTTGAATACTATACAGCAATAATAGTTTCTCCCCCTTGCAAAATAGGCTCACAATTATAAACTATACATCTATTTGCAATCATCTGACTTGTCATCTATCTGCTGTATATAAAAATGTAGTTAACAGGCAATCCAACAATAAAATTAAATTTCAAAACTTCAAAATTGTTTGTTATCTGCTATTCTATTTAACACAGAGAAAATTTACAGGGGCTTCTTATCTACCACAGACCACCCCAATCATTACCTCTGATCCATCCAGAATCTGTCCAGGGTTAAACAACTTGGTTTGATTCTTAATAATAATGGATGAGTTAAAAATTTTAACTAGGATCTTTCCCAACAATTGCTTTCCATTCCCCAAAGTCTTGGACCTCCTGTAAATTGCAACACAATGATGCTTAAGACTTGTTTTCCAGTTAAACGTGACAAGTCCATTCCCCCATCTCCCTCAATCTTCTGGAAAGAATCCATTTCATCCGTCATCCGTTCTGTCCACTGTGAGTCTTCAGGGTCCATGGCCTCTCCAGCAGGGGTGGGATTCACATTTCTTAACAACTGGTTCTGTGGGTGTGGCCTAATTTGTGGGTGTGGCTTGGTGGTCATGTAACTGGGGTGGGAGTAGCTTGCTGACTGGGCGTGGTTAGGTGCTCATGTGATGGTTGGGCATGGCCAGGTGACTGGCAAACCAAATGTAAGTGGTCTCGCTATGACCAGGTCCTCATAATGACCAGTTGCTTAGCAAGTGTTCTAATTTATGACTGACCTCCACAGAGGTACTTGGCCTGTTTTGGGTGTTTTGACAGCCACACACACACACACACACACACACAAAACCTTTTAACTGCTATTCTTTGATTCTGTAAGGATCTTCTGCTGGAGCAGAGGCGTTGGACTAGATGACCTCCGAGATCCCTTGCAGTCCAGCCCTAGGTTGCTGGGCTGCTTCAAAATCTTCTGAAGCCAGGGTTTATGTCCTTCCTTCCTCTCTTTTTTTTTCTCCTCTCTCCCTCCTCCTTCCATGTATTTATCTATCCATCCCTATATCTCATTTTCTTCCTCTCTATCCCTTTTTCCTTCCTTCCTTTTCCTTCCCTTTCTTCTTTTCTTCCTTCCTTCCTTCTTCCTTTCCCTCTTTCTCTTCCTTCCCATCCTCCTTTTTCCTTCTTCTTCCTTTCTTCTTCCTTTTCTTTCTTTTTCTTTCTCTTTCTTTTCTTTCTTCTTCTCTTTCTTTCTCCTCTCTCTTTCTGTATCCCCTCTCTTTCTCTCTCCTCCTCTTTCCTCTTTCTCTCTTTCTGTCCTTCCTCCTTTCCTCTCTCCTTCTAAAGCTAGGAAAGCCACCTGAAACACACACACATAGACACACACCCAGGGTGGGATTCTCCCAGTTTGACCTGTTCTATTGTACTCTGCCTATCAGAGAATAAGCCTGCAGGCAGGGATTGTGCTTTTAATCTTTGTGCAGGGTCTTCAAAAAATACATGCAATCAACAGAAACAAATTTTATTTATTTATTTTTTATTTGGTTATATGCAGCCCCATCTCCGGGGGGACTGGAAATGACTTACACAGAAACATAGATACAATATATAAACAATTTACCCAATCCAAATAATTATAAAATATTAAAACATCCCAAATTAAAATCCCCAACCCGCTCAATCCAGGCCTGCCTGTAAAAACAGCCAGGTCTTGAGATCACGTGGAAGGAGTGCAGGTCAGGGGCCAGACGTAGCTCCAGGGGTAGTTCGTTCCAAAGGGTGGGACCCCACAGAGAAGGCCTTCCCCTGGGGACTGCCAACCGACATTGTCTGGCGACGGCACCCCCAGGAAAGCCTGCCTGTGGGAGCGTACTGGGTGATTGGACCACGATTCTGGTAGGAGGCGCTCCTGGAAGTACCCCGGACCCAAGCCATGCAGGGCTTTATAGGTTAACACCAGCACCTTGAATCTTACATGGAGGGCAACTGGCAACCAATGCAGCCTGAGCAGGAGGGGTGTCACATGGGAGAATCGGGACGCTCCCATCACCGCCGACGTGGCCACATTCTGTACCAGCTGAAGACTCCGCATAGTCTGCAAGGGTAGCCCCAGGTAGAGAGCATTGCAGTAGTCGAGACGGGAGGCCACGAGCGCATGAGTGACGTAGGGAATCTTGGTCCAAATAGGGGCGCAACTGGTTCACTAGGCGGACCTGAGCAAAGGCCCCCTAGGCGATGGCTCCCACCTGCTCCTCCATATTTATTTATTTATTTATTTATTTATTTATTTATTTATTTATTTATTCGACTTATATGCTGCCCCTCTCCAAAAAGGACTTGGGGCAGCTCACAGCTAAAAATACAACAATAAATAAATTAATTAAAAGTATATTAAACAAGTTAAGCCGAATTGAAAATTAAAACCCATAGTTAAAATAGGACCAACCCCAGAGAATCAGCACAGCCCAGATTATAAAAAGAGCCAAATCTTCAAATCGTGGCGGAAGGTGCAAAGATCGGGGGCCAGGCGGAGCTCCAGCGGAAGAAGATTCCACAGAGTGAGAGCCGCCACAGAGTAGGCCCTCCCCTGGGTCGCCACCAAGCAACATTGAGTTGCAGACGGCACCCCGAGGAGACCCCGTCTGTGAGCCCGTACAGGGCGGTTCGTATTTGATGTTGGGAGGAGCCGTTCTCGTAAATAACCTGGACCCATGCCATGCTGGACTTTGAATGTTAATACCAGAACCTTGAACCTTGAATATTGAGCCGTACATCCAGGAGGAGACCCAAGTTGCACGCCCTATCCACAGGGAGCAACACCTTTCCCCCCATGACCAAAGTTGGAATTTCTTAGATCCGAGATGCTGATACACACAGCCACTCAGTCTTGTCTGGGTTGAGCTGGAGCATGTTCCTCCCCATCCAGATCTGCACCACCTCCAGGCACCGGGACAGCACAGGGAGGGCATCACTGAGGTGGTCCGGGGTGGAGATGTAAAGCTGGGTATCATCGGCATATTGATGAGGCAGCTTAGAAACAAGAGGATGCTGACAGCAACTCCAGTTCTACAGTATCATAGGATAAGAACAGCCCAGAAGAAAGGCAATAGCAGGAAGGAAGGAAGGAAGGAAGGAAGGAAGGAAGGAAGGAAGGAAGGAAAGAAAGAAGAAACCACCCTACTGCAGAATCATGCAGCCTTTAATGTTTCAGATTTGTGACCCTTCCTAGACCCAACTGATGGTTCTTATTGTATCTACAGTACATGAGTTTCAGTCCCAAAGATGCTCCTTCTCCTCAGGAGCCCAACCTTCAATTCTGGAAGAAACTTCTGCACCCTTTCACTCTTTGTTCCTCAACATACTTCTTACACAATCTATTGAACCAGATCAGAACTAAGAACAACAGTTGCAGTTATGCTGCAATGGTCATAAGTGTGAAAAATGGTCATGTCACTTTTTCAGTGCCATTGTAACTTTGACTGGTTACTAAATGAACTGTTGTAAGTCAAGGATTACCTGTACAAAAATACAAAAAGCTTCTTTGCTTCCAAAAAGCTGCCCTAAATACCAATCATTAGATTAAAAATACCTGCAAGCCAGAGTTACAAATCAGACAGGGTGCCAGAGCACCTTGAGGAATGAAAATAGTTAAAATGCAGTGATAACTATCAAACAGCCAACTCTTGCTCATAAAGTGAAACCCTTTAGCAGAGAGGTCATTTCAGCTCTCCAGAAAAAGCAGACCCAGGAAAAGTAATCCTTAGATCCATTTGCAACATTTAAAAATACCAGCTAGTCTCACTCACCTCACAAGATATCCTAAGGAAATCACCCAGATTTAAGGAAAGGTCACATGCCCCCAAGAAAGGCAGTAAAAAAATCAGTGCCAAGCTTGCATCCTGCCTCTTGGAAGTATACCCCAAAAGGGCAGTGCCAGATAGTACTAAAGCAGTGAAGGAAGACCCCCTCCCCAAAGAGAAAAAGAAACCATGAGGCAAGAAAAATTCAAACACAATACAATACAGATAATTAAATCACAACAGTAGCTGTTGCTTGTTGAAGCTGAATAGGGAAAATTATCCCATCAATAAACACAGGATTAAATTTCACCAAGGACAGAATTAAGCTTCACCCAAAACCAGTTTTAGACCAAAACTCAGAAAGGGTATGTAAACTTGTTGAAAGAAATATCCTTCTGGGTTCAGTTCCAAGTGGGGGAAAAGACTCTGGAAACATGGAGGCTGCTTGGAAGGTTTAATGGCCTGGAGATCCAGAGTGAAAGGGAAGAGATCAATAAAAGAAGTGAGAAGGTCAAGAAGGACTGAGGTGCTGAGAGTGCCTGGGTTTTATAACCTTTGTTGGGCCTCACCTTAGTGTTTCCTGGTCCTGTGTAAGAATTGTATCCCATTGGATGTCAGACTCCCATGTGGGGCAACTCTGTAGGCTGTCCTGAGTTCTGCCTTGATCTGGCCTTGCTCGATGATTTATGCCCTTAAAAGGGCTTTTGGCAATTGCTATAGCTTTACCTGCAGATCTTTCTTATGTAAAGTTTCTGGCCCAGGCCTTAATGGCCCACCCATTAACAAAGGTGGGGGTGAGATTCTGCTTCTGAGTTTCTACTCTGGTTTGAGGAAATATTCTGCCTTTTTAATATTTCCTAGGCTATTTCAATCTTCTAGGAGAGGGGTGGGTGCTAACTTCCTACAACCTCACGTTTGAATGTCAATCCTTCTAGCTAGCCAAGAAGCCTTGCAGAAGGTCACTCATCTTGGTTCCCTGTCACTAAAAGCTTTGCTTCATTATTCAATTATTTCTTCAAAGTGCTGATTGCTAGGGAAGCATTTCCTCCCAACAGCAGTGCCCTTTAAGAAAGCCCAGCCTCCCAAGCTCTGGAATCAGCAAGTCTAGGGTCTGCCTGCTGGAATTCTCCAAACTGCTTATAAAGTTAACAAATAGAACCTAGAACTGGTAGCCTCTCCAGCCATCTACACTCAGCCTGCCTTCCAACCAGACTCCTCCTTCAGGGTGCCAGCAGCAAATTAACTTCCACTCCATCCCACCATCCATCCATCCAATCCATCCGATTCAACAATTGTTGCTCTCTTCTGATTATCACCTTTAAGTTGATTTAAAGCCATTGTTATTTTATCAAACTTTTAAAATAAAGCTTCAGTTTAAAGAATTTATATTCTTTAAATTGCATCAAATTAGCTTACTCTAAGATCGTATTAATTGCGCATTAATGACAATATAGAAATATTGATGACCAATGTCGATGTGTTATCCATCACCTTCAGGTTTCATAGAAGAGATTTTAAAGGATTCAAAATTATTTCAATATCATTTTGAAGACAGTTTTATCCACTTAGTCATCACACCATCCCTCAGGTCTCTAATCACATCACAAAATCATTTCTTTCACTTATAAAGCTAATGGCAGTATTTATATCCTGATTAAGCCTATTTGGAGATTAGACAATTGTAGAAGAAAGATTTAATGTGGGATAAGAAACCAAGTTTTCTCCTCTTTAAATTCCTGGATGTTCCCATTCTAGTTTCATCCCTTTCTGGAAAAGAATGAATTTTGGAATTTTTCCTACATAAAACTCTACTTGGACCAAAATGGAGAAATAACAGCAGATCTGGGGATCAAGGTCTACTTGGTTCTCCCCAAGGAGAATCTCAGGAGAGAGATTCTGGCGTATTTTAAAAGACAGACACTTACTATCAAACAAGATGTTCTTTCACAGATAAAGTTGCTCAGTAAGGTAGGAAAAATTTTGGTGTCTTTTCTCTGTTTTCCAAAGCCTGAGGTCCCATTTCCAGTGGGCCAAGCCTAGAGTCTCCAGGGTGGTTGGCCTTCCATGCCAGTTGATGTTTTCTAATGGAAGTTCTTCAAGAGACAGGACCTCAGTGGAGTGGCTTTGCAATGAAATCTCTCAAGATCTTACTGATCAAAGGTTTCTTTCTTCATCACAGTTTAATTTCATACTGAAAAATGTAATGGAATGGGGAGTTTCCTAAATCTTTTACAATAACTTTATTCTCAGTTTTAATATGACTATATCATTATACTTAAATCTTGTTTTCAATTCCATCGCTGTAGACTTTATTAAATAGAAGGTACTTTACTGTATTGTTAAATTCCAAAAGCAACAATAACTAAATGAAGGATCTGACCCATTGCTCTACCTCCTGCATCTGGTTAAAGTACTCAGAGATTTCTTATTTACCTCAGTGAAGACCAGAGGCTACTGGGCTAACGTCCATTTCTCCCTCCATTTTCGATGGATGGAGAGACCTAACATCTCCTGGTTGTTTGGTCTGGTTTTGAATGCCGGGTCCCTCATGCATGTTTCCATCTATGCAATTTGTAACATCGAACCAACTGTTTTGCCCTCTTTCCCCCTTGAAATGTGATATCTTATGCCAGCCTACTCATCACCGGAGTTATGGGCCCTCCAGACTGTTCCCCTGTCTTTGGAGTGGCCCTTTGGGTTATCGAGAGCCTACCTCAATGACGGATCTTGGGATCCTGAGAGGTGGCATGGCGTGACCAAGGGGCCAAATTTTAAATCTGGGATAAAGGGGAAGCTTTTAAATTTTTTAATTCGTTGTTTTAAGGGGTTAGGGCAGGGAGTGGGGGATCAAATTGCGGGTCTATACTGTCCTTCCAGGCCAGCTCCTGGTCTCGGCATGGAGGGGTGGGGTGGGGGGCCCCGGGGTCTGGCGGTGAGAGGGCAGGGTTGACCATCTCCAGGGTGATCAGTTATGGCAGGGTGGGATGTGACAGGGGGCCAAATTTTGTTACGGAGCGCCCCGGTGTTTATGAGCGGTGGTGCGCTCCGACCCCCAGTTCGCTTCCCACTCCCCTGGGGTCTTGGGAGACGTGGTCTCTGGGCTCAGGCTGGTGTATGTGAATGCCAGGTCTGTAGCCAATAAGTCATCCCTCCTCCGAGCTCATGGAGGAGGAGGCTGCAGACCTGACATGCATTACGGAGACCTGGTTGGGCCGGAGGGGTGTCCCTCTGTGTGATTTGTGCCCTCCAGGTTTCCATGTGCTGTTCCGGTCTCGGGCCCAGGGAAGGGGCGGAGGGGTAGCCATAGTTGTTAGAGAGACCTTGCTTCCAAGGGAGGTCACTGTCCCGCAGATAGGCGGTGTGAGGCCCTCCTCGTGAGATTGGGCCCTGGTGGTCAGTTGGGTTTGCTGCTAATGTACCTGTCCCCCAGCTGCGTAGCGGCAGCCCTGCCTGAGCTTCTTGACGTCCTCTCAAGGTGGCGGTGGAGTTCCCCAGTCTTATAGTACTGGGGGACTTTAACTTGCCGTCTCTGGGGGCATCGGGTTTGGCTCAGGAGTTCATGGCATCCATGGCAGCCATGAACCTGACCCAGGTGATTCACGGGCCCATTCATGAGGGGGGGAACACGCTTGACCTGGTTTTTGTCTTGGGGCAGTGGTGTAGTGATCTGGGGGAGGGTTCTCCAATTGCCCTCCCTTTATCGTGGACGGATCACTATCTCCTGCAGCTGGTCTTTCAATGGGCTGTCCCTCACTGCTGGGATGAGGAACCAACATGATGGTTCCGCCCCAGACGCCTGATGGACCCAGAGAGGTTTCAGATGGCGCTGGGGTTCTTGCCCGCCTCCCTCGACCACAGCTCGGCCAAGACGCTGACGGCTGCCTGGCAACAGGCGGCTTTGGAGGCGCTCGACCGGGTTGTCCCCTTGCGGCCTCTTCCATGCCGTAGACCTTGATGGGCTCCCTGGTTTTCCGAGCAGCTCCAGGGGATGAAACAGCGGAGAAGACACCAGGAGGTGGAGGACTAGCCACTCCGAATCCGACCGTGTCCAGTTGCGAGCCTATATTAGGACCTATCTAGAAGCGATCAGGGTGGCGAGGCATGCTTACTTCTCTGCTCTGATTGCGTCTGCCGATGATCGCCCTGCGGCCCTGTTTCGGGTGACCCGCTCCCTCCTCCAATTGAGGGAGGGGGATGACCCTTTGCAGGGCAGAGCAGAGGAATTTAGTTTACATCTGGCGGATAAAGTCGCTCAAATTCGTGCCAGCTTGGACTCTGATTGGCAGTGGTCTGATGATGGGGCAGCGACGGCTCTGGTGGATTCTATCTGGGTTGAGTTTGACCTGGTCTCCCTTGATGAGGTGGACAGGATCATGAGGAGGCTGTCTTCCGCCACGTGTTTATTGGAGCCATGTCCTTCCTGGTTGGTGTATGCCTCCAGGGAGGTTACACGCGGCTGGCTCCAGGCAATTGTCAACGACTCCTTGAGTGAGGGGGTCTTTCCCGCCGCCTTGAAAGAGGTGGTGGTGAGGCCCCTCCTCAAGAAGCCTGCCTTGGACCCAGCCGTTTTGAACAACTAACATCCAGTCTCCAACCTTTGTTTTTTAGCGAAGGTTGTTGAGAACGTGGTGGTTCAACAGCTTCCCTTGTTCCTGGAGGAAGCTGATTATTTAGACCCGTATCAATCGGGCTTCAGGGCTGGACACAGCACGGAGACAGCATTGGTCACACTGATGGATGATCTCTGGAGGGCGCGGGACAGGGGTTGTTCCTCTGTCCTTGTCCTGTTAGATCTCTCAGCGGCTTTCGATACCATCGACCATGGTATCCTTCTGCAGCGCTCAGAGGACTGGGGCGGGGCACCGTTTTGTGGTGGTTCTCCTCCTTCCTCTCGGGCTGTTCGCAGTCAGTGTTGGCAGGGGGCAGAGGTCGGCCCGAGGCCCCTTACTTGTGGGGTGCCCCAGGGTCCGTTCTCTTGCCTTCCTGTTTAATATCTACATGAAACCGCTGGGCGAGATCATCTGAGGTTTTGGGGTGAGGTATCATCAGTATGCTGATGATACCCAGCTTTATATCTCCACCCCAGACCCGATCAGTGATGCTCTCTCGTGATGTCCCGGTGCCTGGAGGCGTGGGTCTGGATGGGGAGTAATAGGCTTCA
Source organism: Naja naja (assembly GCA_009733165.1). Lineage (NCBI taxonomy): Eukaryota > Metazoa > Chordata > Lepidosauria > Squamata > Elapidae > Naja > Naja naja. The sequence continues at coordinate 51,701 of SOZL01001258.1, forward strand.
GCTCAACCCACCAAGACTGAGTGGCTGTTCTTACCGGCATCTTGGTCTTTATTGGATGTACCATCTTTGGTCATTGGGGAGAGGTGTTGCCCCTGTGGATAGGGTGAGGAACCTGGGTGTCCTCCTGGATTCACAGCTTGGTTTGGAGGAGCATGTGGGAGCTGTGGCCAGGGGGCTTTTGCCCAGGTTCGGCTGGTTCGCCAGCTCCGCCCTTATTTGGACTGAGATGCCCTTGAACGGTTACTCATGTGCTCGTCACCTCTAGAATCGACTACTGCAACGCTCTTTACATGGGGCTCCCCTTGCGGATGACCCGGAGGTTACAGATGGTGCAGAATGCGGCGCGAGGCTGTGATGGGGGTATCCCGATACTCCCATGTTACACCCTCCTGCGGCTTGCATTGGTTGCCGGTTGCCTCTCGGGTGCCTTCAAGGTGTTAGTAACAACTTATAAAGCCCTAAATGGCTTGGGTCCAGGGTACTTGCAGGAACGCCTCCTGCCAGCATCACTTTCCGATCGCCCTGTTCGCTCTCATAAGAGAGGCCTTCTTGGGATACCGTCGGTCAGGCATTGTCGGCTGGCGGTTCCCAGGGCTAGAGCCTTCTCCGTGGGAGCACCTGCCCTCTGGAATCAGCTCCCGTGGATCTCCGTTTGGCCCCTGACCTCCGCTCCTTCCGCCGAGACCTGAAGATTTGGTTGTTTCAACAGGCTGGCCTGGAATGACCCGGAAGGGTGGGGTTTGAGGGTTTTAACCTTCTTAACTCTTTAATTGTATTCAGCTTGTTTATTTATTTAATTGTCTTTTTATTGTAAATTTGTTCTGTTTTAATGTTCGCCCTGAGTCCTTAGGGAGTAGGGCAGCATACAAGTCGAATAAATAAATAAATAAATAACATATTTTCTTTTCCATTCCTATTTTTTTTCCTTAGTCCCTGCCTCAGTCCAGATGTGTGGAAAGTTGTCCTCCTGGATTTGTCAAGGGGTCTCGAGAAGGAGAGCCAGTTTGCTGTTACGACTGCGTTCCTTGTCCAGAGGGGACTTTCTCCACTCAGGAAGGTGGGTGACACTGAGGAAAATGGGAGGCCTTGTGGAACTGGATCCATCCAGAACAATTTCATGAAAGTGAAAGTTAAAGGACAGATTGAAGTTCACTTGGTGTTTTCCCCCCCCCACTTTTAACCTGCACAATTTCTCATCTAAAAGAAAGTAAATCAAAAGGCTTTGAAGAAGGGGTTGGAAGAGATGGGAGGAGGTGGTGACAGACAGGGCAAACTTTAGTAACAGCAGAGGAAATATCTCTTCTGCTTTTTAGTCTGGATAGTTGCAGCTAAGTTCACCTTTCTAGGAACACCTGAGTTCTTTGGAACTTGATGAATTGTTTCAGTCCACCTTCTGAAAGACCTTGCAATTCCCTGTTTATTGGCCTCCCCTTGAGGATCCCTGAGAAGGTGTCCCGGGTCCATAGTGTGGTACTGTGGATAGTTATGGGGGGAACTCATTACACAAATAGTCTTGCCAGGCATGTAGATGAATCAATCAATCAGAATAGAGCTGGAAGGGACCTTGGGGCTCTTCTAGTCCAGCCCCTGATCAAGCAGTAGAAACTATACCATTTTCAGGCAAGTAATTGTTCTCACTGATAGGAAATTTCTCCTAATTCCAGATTGCTTCCAGATGTTACAAGATACTGCAGGTATCCTCCAAGTCCAGTATATTAACTGCCATGTGGCAAGACTCAGGATGTTTGCCTGAAAAGATTATATGATTCATTGTTAACCTCTAATAACGTAGGTTCCTATGAAGATTATCCACATTACACTGGAAATAATTACCATCCTAGAACTTCCCTCAACCTTATATACCTATCTAAATTATTTTTAAAAAAATAATATAAATGTTAAAAAACCAGAATATTAAGAAAATGTTGTTTTTGACTTAATAAAAAATACTGCTTTTTTGCTTTCTCAGATACTCAAAAATGCAGCAAGTGTCCAGATGATCAATATCCAAATAAAGAGAGAATCCAATGTATTCCCAAAGTTATAACCTTCCTGTCTTATGAAGAACATCTGGGCATAATCCTGGAATCTTTTGCCCTGCTCTTCTTCCTAACCACAGGCCTTGTTTTAATCATCTTCATTAAATACCGAGAAACTCCTCTTGTCAAAGCCAACAACCGGGACCTCTCCTACATCCTCCTGGTCTCCCTCCTGCTTTGCTTCTCATCTTCTTCTCTCTTCATTGGTCAACCAAGGAAAGCCACCTGCCTTCTCCGACAAACAGTCTTCAGCCTCATCTTCTCAGTTGCCGTTTCTTCTCTCTTGGCCAAAACCATCATGGTGGTGCTGGCTTTCCTGGCCACAAAACCAGGAAACCGAGTAAAGAGATGGTTGGGGAAGAGCTTGGCCAACTCCATCATCCTTTCTTGTTCTATTGTCCAAGTTATCATCTGCTCCATCTGGCTTGGAGCTTCTCCCCCGTTCCCTGTCTCTGACCTCCACTCCCAGCCTGGAGAGATCATCCTGCAATGCAATGAAGGGGCCGTTGTCATGTTCTATGTCACCCTCAGCTACATGGGCTTCCTGGCTGCCATCTGCTTCACGGTGGCTTTCCTGGCCAGGAATCTGCCCGGGGCCTTCAACGAAGCCAAACTGATCACCTTCAGCATGCTGGTGTTCTGCAGTGTGTGGGTGACTTTTGTGCCCACCTACCTGAGCACCAAAGGGAAATACATGGTGGCTGTGCAGGTCTTTTCCATCTTGGCCTCCAGTGCTGGTCTGCTGGGCTGCATCTTCATCCCCAAGTGCTACATTATCCTTCTGAGGCCAGACCTGAACACAAAGGAGCAGCTTACAACCAGAAGAAATGTGGAGACGTGAGACAGAGGAAATTCAGCTCCAAGCTATTTTCCTTAATGAGTGGGACAATGATTTTTATTCAAATTAATAAAGAGTGTCTGGAAGAATGTGAGGAAACCAATTTCTTGGAGCAATGAGAATATGTTACCAAGATAGAAATAAAGATTTAATGCATGTGCAATGTTTTATTTAGACAATCTCTCTTGAGGATGGTAATGGTGGGTGCGCATGAAGGTACCTTGAGGTGTTCTAATTATGAACATTCTTGATTATATCATTTATTAGATATTTATATTGATGGTTATCATTTTGTTCTCCTTTCCCCAAATGTATAAATATGAGTGTATCCTTTTGTCTGTAACAATCTGTCTTGCCCTTTTCTAGAGGGAAATTCCTCCAGCGGACACTAAATGAATAATTCCACCAGTGAGCTTTGATTATTGGGGTTTTTGGGTCCTGCATTTGATTCCACAGAAACTGGTGTCAGGAGTGGGATTCACAATCTTCCATATTCCACCAGGGACAACAGCTAGGGCTCCCCTACAGGGTGAGGGTTGTGAGGTTGATCCCATTTTCCTTCCTGATGCCCCATAAAGGCTCCGTTTAGGACTGTGTGTGTGAGGCCACAACCTGTGTCTGAAGGTCTGTTGTGGTGGGGAGCTTTGTTCAGTCTATGTGGCATCTCCTATCCCAATTCTCAGCCACCCTGGCCCTGCTGCAACCTCAGCTAAGCGATGGCTGTATGGGTCCAAGAACCAGGGGGATTTGGCTTTGGAGGGGCCAGTGTGACCTTCCTGTGTCGAAGAATGGAGACTGGCCAGAAGCTCTGTCCAAACTCCCTTTTTCCTTTGTCTGAAGGGAGGAATTGATCCCAGGCAGGGAGGGAAGTGGATGATGGGGCTCAGGCAGACTCTGATTGGGGAAGGAACCTTTCCCCAAGAGACAGAGAAACCCGCTGTGGCCCAAGGCTGGGAGGGGGTCTGATGCCCCCACTGGGGTCCCCACAGGCTGAAAAAGAAAGGGAGGGTGTGAAATTGGAGGGGATCATGAAATACTTTTCCTCCCAGGTGGGAAGAGAAATGGCCCCAGATGTGAATCCAAGGACCACAGTAACCACCACAGGAAAGGAAGAGGGGAGGCCGGCCAGGAACAGCCTCCAATTCCAGAGACAGACAGAGATCACACAGATCATGATCTGAAGGGGAAAGGAGAGAATCTCTGGGAGAAAAGCAAATGGGAGATTTGTCCACTCTGGGGGTCTTGCAGGGGGATCCACTGGGGCTCCGGCTGGCTTTGGAAACCCCAGTGGGGAACTCTGTGTCCAGCAGAATATCTGAAGCCTGGACAGAGTCAAACTCAGTGGTCATCTTGTGCCCAGGGAAGTGGACAGATACCGGAGGCCTCTGGGAGAGGAGAGGGGTGGGGGCTCCTCTTGGCTTGAGATGGCTGGAGTCAGTCTGGGAGCCAATGGAGACATTCAAAGTCCCCTCTTCCTTCCAGCCCTTCCCTGGATCTTCTGGCTTTAATCTAATGGGTTTCAAGGAATCTAAACTGTCCCTGATATTCCATAGTTTCAGGTGATTTATACACAAAGCTGCCTGCAGAGGGAAGATTTTATGAGTCACTTTTGAATCAGAATAGAGCTGGAAGGGACCCTGGAGGTCTTCTAGTCCACCCCCCTGCTCAAGCAGGAGACCCCATTCCATTTCAGACAGGCGGCTGTCCAGCCTTTTCTTAAAATCTCCCCATGAATTAAAAATTAGAATTGTAGAAAAAATAAATAAATCAGAGGAGGAAAATTAGAAAGAAATCCCCCTTTTCCAGTCCATATGAGAGTGTCTGGAGGGGTCCTAAGGAGGCTTTCCCTGACCTCACCAGAGCTATGGGGAAAGTGAGGCACAGAGTCGGGGAACCCTCTGTGGGGTCCAAGAGGACAGACCCTCCCGGTTTCCCACCAGCTGCGAAAGGAGAAGCAGCGTCTCTTCCGGTCTCCTGCTCCTCCTCCGTGATGGCCCTGGAGATGCTCCCATGTCCTTCCTGCCCCCTTTGCTCTGGGATCCCTTCCTGGGGATCCTGAGGAGCCTCCGATCTCTCCTGGCCACCATGGGATTGAGTGGGAAAGGATCCCCCAAGGAGAGAGATCCCTGTGTTGGCTCTGATGGGGGCTTGGAGAGGGTGGGAAACTCCCATTCTGGACAGTGAAGAGGGACAGCTGGAGGGAGAAGCGAAAGGATCCATGGGGGCCAAAGCGGAGGCTCCTTCCCTCCATGGAGGCTCAGGCACAACTGCCTCCCCATTTCCTGGGCTGCTCCCTCACCAGCCCCCAGGAAGGTCAAGAACGACCCCCAGGATTTCAGGAGTTGGTATGTTCCAGTGACTCTCTGGCTACCCAGCATCCCCTGTCCAAGTGGATCAGCCGAAGAAGCAGGAAAAATGCCAGCTAATAAAAAACAAACCTGGTTGCCATGACGATGTTTCCAGGCCTCCATTTTGACTTTTGAATAGAATAGAGAATAGAATTTACAATTTAGAATAGATAATGGATAATGGATAATGGATAATGGATAATATATAATGGATAATGGATGGTGGATGATGGATGATGGACGATGGACGATGGATGATGGATGATGGATAATGGGATATAATGGATAATGGATAATGGATAATAGATAATAGATAAGAATAAGAATAAGAATAGATTAGAATAGAAAAGAATAAGAATAGAGTAGAGTAGAAAAGAAAAAGAATAAAATAGAATAGAATAGAATAGAATAGAAATAAGAATAGAATAAAATAGAATAGAATAGAGTAGATTTTGGAATGAAGAATAGAATAATATAGAAGAGAAGAGAAGAGAGAGAGAGAAGAGAGAAGATATAGAATAGAATGTAGAATAAGAATAAGAATAGAAGGACAGGATAGGATAACTTTATGGTCACTTTAAATGTACACTAATCGGTATACATTAAATGAAATTTCCTTGCATACAGCTCTCAAAGGTTTGCCACCTCCAATATACACTACATAAACATGGCTAAATAAATAAATAAATAAAATTTATTTATTTATTTATTTATTTATTTATTTATTTATTTGACTTGTATGCCCCTCTCCGAACGGACTTAGGCTCACAATTAAAACCAACACAATAAATAGTTATCTAAAATAGAATTAAACCCAACAAGCCAAATTACTAAAAACAGAGCATAAAACAACCCCCCACCAAGAGGAGTCAGAACAAAGCAGCCTGCTAAAAAAAGCCAGGTTTTCAGGTCGTGGCGGAAGATGCGAAGGTCGGGGGCCAGGTGGAGCCCCAGAGGTAGTTGATTCCATAGGGCGGGAGCCGCCACAGAGTAGGCCCTCCCCCGCGTCACTGCCAAGCGACATTGAGTCGCAGACGGCACGCCGAGGAGTCCCTACCTGTGCGCTCGTACAGGGCGGTTGGTATTTGATGCCGGCAGTAGATGTTCCCGTAAATAACCCGGACCCATATCTCGTAGGACTTTGAATGTCAGTACCAAAACCTTGAATCTCATTCGGAGGGCAACCGGCAATCAATGCAAACCACGCAGGAGGGGCGTAACATGGGAGAACCGGGAAACTCCCATTAAACCCGCGGCAGCATTTTGCACCAGCTGAAGCCTCTGGATAGTATGCAAGGGCAGTCCTTGATAGAGAGCATTGCAGTAGTCGAGCCGTGAGGTGACAAGTGCCTGAGTGACCATGCGCAGGGCATCTCAGTCCAGATATGGGCGTAACTGGCAAACCAGCCGGACCTGTTATGTATATTCACACAAACACAGGTATATTATATGAAACAGAGAAACCACACTGTCCAGTTCATGTGTATAGACGGACATGGCGAGAGAAATGGACCCTGAGTGTGCCAGGAGGAGGGCATTGGGAATGAAGCCATTGCAGATCCTGCTGGAAACCCTTGGGAACCCCTTCCCAGAGGGAGCAATGGTGGTGTGTGGGGTCTCCAACAAGGCTCTAAGCTTATAAGCGATATATAACCTCTTTGGCCACAGTCATTAAATGAGTCCGGCTTCTAAGGTGGTCCTCAAACGGCGACCCATGAAAAGTTCAACTGGGGATCTATCTGTGGTGGCACAGGGGGTTGTGTGCTGGGCCAGAAGGTACCTAGCGAGTCTGGAGTGCCACTCTGTAGGCCCCAGCCTCCTCAGGGTATCTTTGGCTGATCTGATCTCTCCTTCAGCCAGGCCATTGCTGGGTGGGTGAAAAGGAGCTGTTAGAGCATGCCGGATTCCCAGATTCGCTGGGAAAATCTCAAATTTGCAGGATGCGAACTGGGGGCCATTATCAGACACGATGGTGTCTGGAAGGCCATGAGTGGCAAACATTCATGACACAGTGCTTTAATTGCAGCTTCTGAAGTGGTGGAGGTCATTAGAGCTAACTCTACCCATTGTGAAAAGGAATCAACTGCCACTGGGAATGTTTTCCCATAAAAAGGACCGGCCAGATCAATATGCAACCTGGACCATGGGGCCCCTGAATCCTCCCATTTCCCTGGGGTGGCTGCGGGTGGAGATGGTCTGGTGGTCTGGCATGGCTGGCATGTGTTCACCCAGCTAGTAATTTGAGCGTCCATGCCTGGCCACCATGCATACTACGAACTTAAGCCTTCATCCTGGCATTGTCAGGACCTCCAGGACTGAAGACTGCAATTGTGCAGGAATAACTACCCTGGTCCCCAAAGTAGGCAGCCTTGCAAGGAGGAAAGTTCTTGCTGCCTCATTTTAAAAGGTACAAACTCAGGCGAGTAAGGGGCTTTAGGCCACCCCTTCCCACCCAGTCAAGGACTTGGGAAATTACCTTTCCTTGGCAGAGTGGGGCGATATCAGAAGCGGTGATGGGCAGCTTGAGTTCACTGATGAGCAGCACAGCATTGACTGGTGCAGGATCTTCTACTGGAGTAGGTGGGGGACAGCGACTGACAGTGTCAGCATGGCTTAGACATTTGCCTGCTCGATGAATCAGGGTATATATGCAGCCAGAAATGCAGTCTACCTGCTCATTCTTGGAGACAAAATCTGTGGTGTTTGCTTGTTGCCAGCTAAGATGCCCAAAAGAGGCTTGTGATCTGTAATTAACTCGAAATGGTGGCCATAAAGAAACTCATGAATTTTTTTTACAGAAGCAGCTGCAGCCAAAGCCTCTTTATCAATTTGAATTTCGTTCTGCAGAAGTTAACGTTCTGGAGAAAAAGGCAATGGGTGCCTCAAAACCATTAGGTAGTCTGTGACTTAAAATGGCTCCTATGCCAAAAGGTGAAGCATCTGCAGCTAAGACTAAAGACAATTTTTTGTTGAGTTGAATCAGAACAGCATCAGATGTAAGTAAGGATTTGACTGCTTTGAAAGCATTGGCCTCCCTAGGTCCCCAATGCCACTGTGCTTGTTTGTCCAGGAGTCTATGCAGAGGTTCTGCAATGGAAGCCTTACGGGGCAAAAACGAGGCGTAGAAGTTAAGGAGGCCTAAGAAAGATTGAAGCTCAGTCTAGTAGTAGGAGTGGGCGCATCCTGAATAGCCTGAACTTTGGATTCAATTGGATGAATTCCTGAGGCATTGACTTTGTAACCTAGAAATTCAACCTGTGAAATGACAATAGCGCACTTTTCTTTTTTCAGCTTAAGACCAGTCTTTCTGAAACAGTCAAGAACACCTCTGACTCTCTGTAGTAATTGAGACTTGTCAGCAGCAGATATTAAAATGTCATCAAAATAGGGTGTTACGCCAGGTAACCCATGAAGCAGTCTTTCCATTAACGATTGGAAAATTCCTGGGGCCACACTAACTCGAATTGAGGCTTACACTTAAAAGTGCGCCTCTATGAGTCACAATGGTTTGAAGTTCAGCAGCTGTGTCATCAACAGGAAGCTGTTAATAAGCTTGGGACATATCCAATTTTGCAAAAATTGTTCCTGGCTCGAGGGAATGCAGCAGGTGTTGGATAACTGGGACTGGCTATGCACTGATATGCAAATACTTGTTAAGAGAAACTTGTAATGGTGCAAATTCTCAAACTGCCATCTTTTGGGGGTGTTACTATTGGGGTTTCCCATTTTGCAAAGTCCACAGGTTCCAATACACCCTGGTTAATTAATTTATCAAGTTCTTTGTCTAGTTGAGGACGGATTGCAAAAGGCACTCTTCTAGGTTTTAAAGGAATAGGCACTGCTGGAGGGTCCAAATGAAAAGAGATTGGAGTTCCCTTATAACAGCCTAGGCCTTCGCTGAATATATCAGCATAGTCTTCAAATAGCTTATCCACATCCGAATTGGCAATAGAGTGGATTCCAGTTATATGAAGGCCAAGGGCAGGGAACCAGTCTAACCCTAAGAGGCTGGGGAGGCTACCATCCACTACTACTAAAGGCAAATGTCCTTTAAAATTTTGAAATTGAATAAAAAACTTGCCTTTCCCGAGGACTGGGATGCCTTTGCCTTGGTAGTCACGTGGGTCAGGTGCAGCATTGGAGCCTCCTCTTTGTCATTCTGGGAAGTAGTTGTTTCAAGGTGCTCCATGAGATGATGGAGAGTGCTGAACCAGTGTCAACTTCCATTCTGCAAGACTTCCTTCTAAGGAAACAATAACACTCATTTTGTTAGAGCCTTTGTCTAGAGGTTTGGTTTGATAGCAGGTAGAACAGTCTTCAATTTGTTTTTGAAAATGTTGGGTTGTCTGAGGCTGCTGGGATTGTGCAAAAGTCTTTCCTGCCTGACAGATCCTGGCTAAATGCCCTTTCCTCTGGCATTTTAGGCCAATTGCGTTGCTGAACTTGCAGGAGGCTCTGAGGTGATTCCCTCCACACCTTAGACAGATGGGCTGAGACTGTGGAGGCTGAGTGGGGATAGGCTTGTTTCCCCTCTGACTGTTTTTTGGCTGCCTGAGGCGATTTATATCCCTAAATTCCTCAGATCCTTCCTCATCTGAGGCCTCATCATAATGGACAGCTGAGCTGTTCTGACTGATTGGGCTTCCCTGAAGTTCTGCTGCTGAGAGTGCGGACATCTCTGCAGCTGGGATTCCTCAATGCCATTGGAAGGGTTAAATCTCCTTTAGCTAGAAGGCCTTTGTAGTCTTCAGTCTCTGACCCCACAGCCTACTTGATCCAACAACATGTCCTCTAGATAATCTCTGAACCCACAGTGTAAGGCAGCTGTTCATGGAGCTGCCATGTACCCTAATAGTCTCTCCTCAGCCTGGGTCCGTCTCCTGAAAGCCGGATGCCTGGCAATGCGAGAGGTTTAGGGAAGAGTGTTTACATAAAAGCACTTGTAATTCCTCCCATGGAACAGATTTAATAGAGCGTGGTGCCAGCAATGCTGTGGCAGTGTCAAACCCTGTGGCCCCACAAAAGCTTAAAAATAAGACTTTTTCCTGTGGGCAGAGATATCGGCAAGATCAGTGGCATCGAGGAAGCAGTCAAATCGCTTAATGTAGGACTCCCAGGTCTCTGATGGAGGTCTGAAGGCGGGAATCTGCAGGGGTTGAGGTCATCTTGTCTCAGCTGCTCCGGTTTCTTCTGAGGAAAGTTGAAATCAGCTCACGAATAGTGACAGCAGCTCTTTTTTTCAGCTTGAGGCTCTTTTGTAGTGACTTTGCTTCAGCTCTTTGTCAGTTGCCTCTTGGTGGATCCACCCCCATCGCCAATGTTCTAGAGTGGCAGGAACGACTGAGGCAACATGGGAACCTTCAACTGAACTGCTTTAACAAAGTGATCTGCTGGCTTTAATCTAATGGGCTTCAAGGAATCTAAACTGTCCTGATATTCCATAGTTTCAGGCGATAGATACCAAAGCTGCCTGCAGAGGAAGAAGATTTTATGAGTCAATTTTGAATGGAATAGAGCTGGAAGGGACCCTGGAGGTCTTCTAGTCCACCCCTCTGCTCAAGCAGGAGACCCTATTCCATTTCAGACAGGGTCTGTCCAGCCTGACTGTTTTAAAATCTCCCCGTGAGGTGATTTATATAAAATTAGAATTGTAGAAAAATAAATAAATTAGACTGAGGAAAATTAGAAAGAAATCCCCTTGGGATTCCTTGCCATTGGAAGGTTAAATCTCCTTTAGCTAGAAGCTTTGTAGTCTTCAGCCTCTGACCCCACAGCCTACGATCCAACAACATGTCCTCTAGATAATCTCTGAACCCACAGTGTAAGGCAGCTGTTCGTGGAGCTGCCATGTACCACTAATAGTCTCTCCTCAGCCTGGGCCTGTCTCCTGAAAGCCGGATGCCTGGCGATGCGAGAGGGTTTAGGGAAGAGTGTTTACATAAAAGCACTTGTATTCCTCCCATGGAACAGATTTAATAGAGCGCTGGTGCCAGCAATGCTGTGGCAGTGTCAAACCCTGTGGCCCCACAAAAAGCTTAAAAAATAAGACCTTTTCCTGTGGGCAGAGATATCGGCAAGATCAGTGGCATCGAGGAAGCAGTCAAATCGCTTAATGTAGGACTCCCAGGTCTCTGATGGAGGTCTGAAAGGCGGGAATGCAGGGGTTGAGGTCATCTTGTCTCAGCTGCTCCGGTTTCTTCTGAGGGAAAGTTGAAATTGCCTGTCAATAGTGACAGCAGCTCTTTTTTCAGCTTCGGCTCTTTTTGTAGTGACTTTGCTTCAGCTCTTTGGCTCAATTGCCTCTTAGGTGGATCCCACCCCCATCGCCAATGTTCTAGAGTGGCGGAACGACTGAGGCAACATGGGAGCAACTTCAACTGAACTTTACTTTAACAAAGTGATCTGCTGGCTTTAATCTAATGGGCTTCAAGGAATCTAAACTGTCCCTGATATTCCATAGTTTCAGGCGATAGATACACAAAGCTGCCTGCAGAGGGAAGATTTTATGAGTCAATTTTGAATCGGAATAGAGCTGGAAGGGACCCTGGAGGTCTTCTAGTCCACCCCTCTGCTCAAGCAGGAGACCCTATTCCATTTCAGACAGGGTCTGTCCAGCCTTTTCTTAAAATCTCCCCGTGAATTAAAAATTAGAATTGTAAAAAATAAATAAATTAGAAGAGGAAAATTAGAAAGAAATCCCCTTTTCCAGTCCATCTGAGAGTGTTGGAGAGTCCTAAGGAGGCTTTCCTGACCTCGCCAGAGCAATGGGGAAAGTGAGGTACAGAGTCGGAAACCTCTCTTCTCTTCTCCTCCTTCCTTCCCTTCCCTTTCCTTCCTTCCCTTCCCTTCCCCTTCCCTTCCTCTCTGCATCCTGTTCATATTCCAGACAAGGGACAATGGGTGAAAACGATCAAGGAGAGATTCAACCTGACTAAAAACTATGATGAACGGTTGCAGGAACTGGGCCTGGCAAGTCTAGGGAAGAGAAGGACCAGGGGAGACAGGATAGCAGTCTTCCAATATTTGAGGGGCTGCCACAGAAAGGAGGGGTCAAGCTATTCTCCAAGGCACCTGAAGGCCAGACAAGGAATAATGGATCGAAACGGATCGAGGAGAGATTCAACCTGGAAATAAGGAGGAATTTCCTAACAGGGAGAACCATCAACCCATGGAACAACAGAAGCTGACTTCGGAAGTTGTGGGAGCTTCATCCCTGGAAGCTTTCAGAAAGAGACTGGACTGCCACCTGTCAGAAACTGTGTAGGGTCTCCTACTTGGGCAGGGAGGGGGTCGGACTAGATGACCTCCAAGGCCCCTTCCAACTCTGTTATCCTCTTGTCTTTCATCTTCCCATCTTCTCAGCTGGAAGGTTTCCTTCTGGGCCCTTTGAGCTGCCCCTCCCCATCCCCCCTTGTGTGCAGCTCCCTCTTTTTCAGAGAGCCACGAAAGGGCCACTGAGGCAGGGCTGTCCTTCACCAAGATGGAAGTGGTCGACAGAGTCATCCAGACTTCAGACCGACTATGGGCGGCAAGGTCTGGAGAAGGCAAGGTTTGGTCTCCCTTAGGGGAAGAGGTTTAAGGTGACCTGTCCAGATCCAGGTGGGCTGAAATGCGTCTTTTGTTAGGGTTGGGATGGTTCCTCCCCATCCAGACCTTCGCAGCCTCCAGGCACCGTGTAAGCACAGGAGTGAGTAGGGTTGCATGTTTTCCTAGATGCCAAATATTGAGAAAATGGGGGGCAGATAGTTGATTGGCAGCAGAGTGTGGTGGATCCTCCATGGGGGGAGGTAGAAGGGGTGATGCAGGTGGGGGCGCGTGCTGCGGCTGCTGTCCCAAGAAAAGCAGGGGGGTGTTCGGCAGTGTGGGGAGAAGGTGAAGGTCAGTGGTGTTTGTATTTTCCTGGTCCGTGGCTGGTGGTGGCTGTTTTGGCATAGGGCAGCCCCTCCCAGTGGCTTCTTCCACCCTTCTTCTCCTTCTCCCAGAGGGAAAACTTCAGTCTGGTTTTGGGAAGATCCAGATCCAGAGAAGCAAAGACAGTGGGATTCACTTGTTGCTCTTATTAATCCATCTTAGAATGGGTGGTTGTGTCTTGATCACAGATGCACAAAGGCTGACAGTTCACTTCTGGGATCAGGGATTGGCCCAGTGCCCCCCCAGCTGACTTTCATGCCAGAGGTGGGATTCGAACCCTGAACCTTTCAGATTCTAGGCTGCTTCCTTGACCACTAGCCACCTGAGGAGGGAGAGTGAGCAGCCTCTGCCCCACACAAGCTTCAGGCAGGCGCCATGGCTTCCTGGAAGGGTCTGGCTCTGCCCTATTAGGAAACCACCCAGCAGTCACTTCTGATTCTGACCCAAATGGGCTTCAAAGCCAGCTCAGAAGAATTGGAGATAAAATGTATTCTGTGTATCGTTTAGTTGCTGTGAAGCAGCGGCAGAGATGCCTGGATTCCCCACCTGTGAAAATGGAGCCCTGAAGACCCAAAAGGAAAGAAGAAGACTGGATCTACCCTGGAGGGAGACATGAAGACAGGCAAGGGAACTCAGCCCCAGGAGGGGCATTTCTGCAGCACCCGCAACCAGGACCCAATCCCATCGGGGGAAAACCAGGCAGAGCTGCTCGGTTGACAGGCAGGTGAACGGGTGACATCACCACTTTTCTGAGCCATTTTAGCTTGGGTTGCACTCAAAAGGGACCCCCCAACCCCAATTTCCCCCCACCTTGATTGGCAGAACTTTGGAAAATGGTTTAGGGGAGGACTGGGCTGCTCCCCTCCCACTTCTTGTTCCTCTACTTATTATTTCTCTTTATTTTATCACTTTCACTTTCTGGGCCCTTGTCCTCTCGGCCGGAGCCCACTACCCACCTCCCACCTGCCGCCTTTGCCCTGCAGAAACTCCCCCTCGGAGGTCGCCAAGCCTCTCTGGGAAGCCACAAGTAGTGCAGCAGGTGAGGAAGCAGCAGAGCTATTGGGCGCCTGCATCGCCTTCCTCCCAGCCCAGCTACACGGACAGAGGGCTAAGCAAGTGGCTCTGTGCCTCTTCCCTCCTGGTCCCGTCGGAGCTCAGAGGCTGCAGGAGTCCTGCCGAAAAGGGCTACTTGGGGAAGTGGGGTGAAGAGGTCTCTGGGGGGTCGGAGCCGAAGTGGGGCTTCTAAGCAGAAGCTTCACCCAGTGCCTCCCAGCAAGAAGTGTCCAGCCAGGCAGGCAAGGAGGACATCGGAGAAGGTGTTCTTAGGAGTGGCTGATTCACCAGGGCCTGGCTCCAGGAAACCTCATGGATTTCGCTTCGCAATGCCTTTTGGTGAGGTTGCAGTCCTGCAGGCTGGGGAGAAGGGGATTCAATTTGGCTGTCCAAGGGGTCCTTATCACCCAATAAAGGGACGGAGGGAGGATGCAGGATTCATAGAAAACCCTCTTTCCCAGGGGAGGAACAGCTATGGGAAAGGGCTGCTGACTGGATCTCCAAGCGAGAGAACCTTCAGGGATGTCCCCCACTCTTGGTGCGAAGGGCAACGGTTCTCAAGAAGAATTTCCTACAACTCTTGGAGCATCTTCCCTCTTTTTCCTACCATCTCTTTCTCACACATCTATACTTTCAGCCAAAGACAGTAGGAATAATTGCTCAAATAATTTTCTATAAGCTGCATGGTTCTTGTTGCCAAATATTAAATTCCACTGAATGACTTTCACAGGGTTCTCTTTAGCTAGATTTATTGGGATGAATAGGAAAATACAAGAATTCCAGTCATTCAACTATTTCCCATTTAAAAACATATACATATATTATTATTGGACTCCTGCATATTATCTAAGTGGAAATAATTAATCTATTCTTTCAAATAAAAGGAACTTTTACAATTCTTTAAATAGCATGGTATGATGTGTTATGTTTTTACACTTATTCTGGCTGTGAGCTGCTCCTTTGTGTTCAGCTCTGGCCTCAGAAGGATAATGTAGCACTTGGGGATGAAGATGCAGACCAGCAGACCAGCACTGGAGGCCAGGATGGAGAAGACCTGCACAGCCACCATGTATTTCCTTTGGTGCTCAGGTAGGTGGGCACAAAGTCACCCACACACTGCAGAAGACCAGCATGCTGAACGTGATCAGCTTAGCTTCATTGAAGGCCCCAGGCAGATTCCTGGCCAGGAAAGCCATCGTGAAGCAGATGGCAGCCAGGAAGCCCATGCAGCTGAGGGTGACGTAGAACATGACAACAGCCCCTTCATTGCATTGCAGGATGATCTCTCCAGGCTGGGAGTGGAGGTCAGAGTCAGGGAAGGTGGGAGAAACTCCCAGCCAGATGGAGCAGATGATCACTTGGACAGCAGAACTAGAAAGGATGACGGAGTTGGCCAAGCTCTTCCCCAACCAATTCTTCACTGGGTTTCCTGGTTTCGTGGCCAGGAAAGCCAACACCACTGTGATGGTTTTGGCCAAGAGAGAAGAAACAGCAACTGAGAAGATGATGCTGAAGACCGTTTGTCGGAGAAGGCAGGTGGCTTTCCTTGGTTGACCAATGAAGAGAGAAGAAGACAAGAAGCAAAGCAGGAGGGAGACCAGGAGGATGTAGGAAAGGTCCGGTTGTTGGCTTTGACAAGGGAGTTTCTCGGTATTTAATGAAGATGATTAAAACAAGGCTTGTGGTTAGGAAGAAGAGCAGGGCAACAGAGGCCAGGATGATGCCTAGAAGTTCTTCATAAGACAGGAAGGTTATAACTTTGGGGATACATTGGACTCTGTTCTTATTTGGATATTTATCATCTGGACACTTGGTGCATTTTTCTGTATCTGAGAAAGCGAAAAAGCAATATTGCTTTAATATTTTGCGCTTTTATCTTACAAGAAATACCTTCTTTGGATAACAGCTGATACCTTGGGCATTTTCCAAAAGTATTTCTTAACAATTTCCTTAAAAGAGCATAAGAAGGATATAATTTTTAAAAAATAATGTAGCTAGGTATATGAAGTTGAGGGAAGTTCTAGGATGGTAATTATTTGCAGTATAATATGGATAATCTTCATAGGAACCTACGTTATTAGAGGTTAACAATGAATCATATATTTTTTTAGGCAAACATCCTGAGTCTTGCCACATGGCAGTTAAAATATACTGGACATGGAGGATACCTACAGTATCCTGTAACATCTGGAAGCAATCTGGAATTAAGAAGAAACTTCCTATCAGTGAGAACAATTACTTGCCTGAAAATAGTATAGTTCCTTCTGCTTGATCAGGGGCTGGACTAGAAGACCTACAAGATCCCTTCCAGCTCTATTCCGATTGATTGATTCATCTCCATGACTGGCAGTCTATTTGTGTAATGAGTTCCCCCCATAACTATCCACAGCACCACATTATGGACCAGGGACACCTTCTCAGGGATCCTCAAGGGGAGGCCAATACAAAGGGAATTGCAAGGTCTTTCAGAAGGTGGATCTAAAACAATTCAAGTTCCAAAGAATTCAGGTGTTCCTAGAAAGGCGAACTTAGCAGGACCCATCTGGACTAAAAAGCATAAGAGATATTTCCTCTGCTGTTAATAAAGCTACCCCCTCCTCCCATCTCTTCACAGCCCCTCCTTCAAGGCCTTTTTATTATAATCCTTTTTATTATATCCTTTTAGATCAGAAATTGTGCATGTTTAAAAAAAACCCACACTAGTGAGCTTCAATCTATCATTTCATGAAAATGCTCTGGAGAAATCCAGTTCCATAAGGCCTCCAATTTTCCTCAGTGTCATGCACCTTCCTGAGTAGAGAAGGTCCCCTCTGGACAAGGAATGCAGTCGTAGCAGCAAACTGGCTCTCCTTCTCGAGCCCTCTTGACAAATCCAGGAGGACAACTTTCCACACATCTGGACTGAGGCAGGGACTGAGCAGAAAAAAATAGGAATGGCAAAGAAAATGTGTTAGGTCTCTCCATCCATGGAAAATGGAGGGAGAAATGGACAATAGCCCAGCAGCTGCTGGTCTTCACTGAGTTAAATAAGAAATCCCTGACTACTTTAAACAGATGCAGGAGGTAGAACAACTGGCAGATCCTTCATTAGTTCCCCCTTTTGCTTTTGTATTTTAACATTAGAACAAAGTACTTTTATTTAATAAAGTCTACAGTGATGGAATTGAAAAAAGATTTAAGTATGATGATATATTCATATTAAAACTGAGAATAAACTTACTGTAAAAGATTTAGGAAACATTCATTCCATTAGATTTTTTAATATAAAATTAAACTGTGATGAAGAAAGAAACCTTTGACCAGTAAGATCTTGAAAGATTTCATTGCAAAGCCACTCCACTGAGGTCCTGTCTCTTGAAGAACTTCCATTAGAAGACCCCAACTGGCATGGAA
Organism: Naja naja; assembly: GCA_009733165.1. Lineage (NCBI taxonomy): Eukaryota > Metazoa > Chordata > Lepidosauria > Squamata > Elapidae > Naja > Naja naja. Next base: position 69,283 of record SOZL01001258.1, read on the forward strand.
GGCCAACCAGCCTGGAGACTCTAGGCTTGGCCCACTGGAAATTGGACCTCAGGCTTTGGAAAACAGAGAAAAGACACCAAAATTTCTCCCACCTTATTGAGCAACTTTAGCTGTGAAAGAGCATCTTGTTCGATGGTAAGTCTCTGACTTTCAAAATATGCCAGAGTCTTATACTCAACATCCTCCTTGGGAAGAACCAAGTAGCCACTGATCATCACATCTGCTGTTATCTCTCCATTTTGGTCCAAGTAAAGTTTCTGGTCAGAAATATTCCAAAATTCATTCTTCTCCAGAAAGGGATTAAACTAGAATGGGAACATCAAGGAATTTGAAGAGGAGAAAACTTGGTTTCTTATCCCACATTAAATCTTTCTTCTACAATTGTCTAATCTACAAATAGGCTTAATCAGGATACAAATACTGCCATTAGCTTTACAAGTGAAACAAACGATTTTGTGATGTGATTAGAGACCTGAGGGATGGTGTGATGACTAAGTGGATAAAAACTGTCTTCAAAATGATACTCAAATAATTCTGAATATTTTAAAATCTCTCCTATGAAACCTGAAGGTGATGCATAACAATTTGCCATTGGTCATCAATTTTTCTATATTGTTATTAATACGGCAATTAATATTTATTTATTATTAATGGGACTTATATGCCGCCCCATCTCCGAAGACTCGGGGCAGCTTACAATAAAAACAAACACAATAAATATTTAAAAAGAATTAAACTAATGGTCCCAATTAATACAAAACTTAAAATCCACCAAAAACTAAAAGCCACCCCACCCATGGGTCACAGCCCGGATTGGTCAAATAACCAAGTCTTCAGGTCATGGCGGAAGGTGCGGAGGTCGGGGCCAAGCGGAGCCCCAGGGGAAGTTGGTTCCAGAGTTCAGGGACGCGACAGAGTAGGCACGTCGTCGGGGACCGCCAGCCGGCATTGCCCGGCTGATGGGACCCCAAGGAGCCCCTGTCTGTGACTTCGTACAGGGCGGTTAGTATTCGATGTCAGCAGCAGTCGCTCCCTTAAGTAATAAGGACCCATGTCATGTAGGACTTTGTATGTTAAAGTTAAAACCTTGAATCTCACCCGGAGGGCAACCGGCAACCAATGCAGGCAGCGCAGGAGGGGGCTAACATGGGAGAACTGGGAAACTCCCATCACCACCCACGCCGCCGCATTTTGCACCAGCTGCAGTCTCCGGATGGTATGCAAGGGCAGTCCTAGATAGAGAGAGTTGCAGTAGTCGAGTCGCGAAGTAACAAGGGGATGAGTGACTGTACGCAGGGCATCCTGGTCCAGGAACGGACGAAGCTGGCGGACCAGTCGGACCTGGGAAAAGGCCCCCCTGGCGACGGCTCCCACCTGCTCCTCCAACCGGAGCCGTGCATCCAGGAGGACCCCAGGTTCCTCCCTATCCACAGGGGGCAACACCACTCCCCTATGGTCAACGATGGACATTCTAAGCTGGACGGGATGCGGTATGTACAACCACTCAGTCTTGGCGGGTTGAGTCGAAGCATGTTGCCGTCCATCCAGATTCGTACCGCATCCAGACAGCGAGTCATCACGGAGAGGGCATCACTGATCTGGTTTGGGGTGGAGATATACAGTTGAGTATCATCCGCATATTGATGATACCTCACCCCAAAACCACGGATGATCTCACCCAGCGGTTTCATGTAGATGTTAAATAAGAGGGAGAGAGGACCGACCCTGAGGGACCCCACAAGTGGCGCCCTTGGGGCCGACCTCTGCCCCCTGCCAACACCGATTGCGACCGCCCCCAAGGTAGGAGGAGAGCCACCGAAGGACAGTGCCCCCCCCCCAACCCTACAGGCGTCGCAAAGGATACCATGGTCGATGGTATCGAAAGCCGCTGAGAGGTCTAATAGGACCAGGACAGAGGAAAAACCCCTGTCCCGTGCCCTCCAGAGATCATCCAACAGTGCGACCAATGCCGTCTCCATGCTGAAACCAGGCGGAAGCCCGATTGGTACGGATCGAGGTAGTCCGTTTCCTCCAGGAAAAGCGGAAATTGCCGGGCCACCACACTCTCAACAACCTTCCCAAAAGCGAAGGTTGGAGACTGGACGAAAGTTGTCTAACACGGTCGGATCCAGGGCAGGCTTCTTCAGGAGGGGCCTCACCACCGCCTCCTTCAAGGCGGAGGGAAAGACACCCTCTCTCAAAGAAGCGTTGACAACTGCCCGGATCCAGCCGCAGGTGACCTCCCTGGCGGCATAAGCCAACCAGGAGGGGCACGGGTCCAACAAACATGTGGTGGAACTCAGGCGCCGCATAATCCCGTCCACTTCATCCTCGGAAACAGGATCGAACTCATCCCAAAACGTAATGGCCAGACTCCCCGTATCCCGCTCCTCCAACCACTGCAAATCAGAGGACAACCCGCTCTGAATCCGAGTGATCTTATCCAACAGATATTGCCCAAATTCCTCAGCTCTTCCCCGCAGTGGGTCCTGCCCCTCCTCTGGACGAAGGAGGGAGCGTGTGACCCAGAACAGGGCGGCCGGGCGGTTATCTGCGGACGCTATGAGAGCGGAGAGATAAGATGTTCTCGCCGCTCTCATCGCTCCCAGGTAAGTCCTAATATGGGCTCTTAACTGGGCTCGATCGGCCTGGGAGCGGGTGGCCCTCCACCTGCTCTCTAAGCCCCTTCGACGGCGTTGATCTTAGAGTAAGCTAATTTGATGTGATTTAAAGAATATAAATTCTTTAAACTTGCAAGTCTTGTCTGAAGCTTTATTTTAAGTTTGATAAAATAACAATGGCTTTAAATCAACTTAAAGGTGATAATCAGAAGCAAGCAACAATTGTTGAATCGGATGGATTGGATGGATGGATGGTGGGATGGAGTGGAACGTAATTTGCTGCTGGCACCCCTGAAGGAGGAGTCTGGTTGGAAGGCAGGCTGTGTGGAGATGGCTGGAGAGTAGGGATGGGATTCTACCAGTTCTATCCGGTTCTATAGAACCCCTTGTTAACTTTATCAGCAGTTTGGAGAATTCCACCCTTATTACATTCTTGGCAGACATCCTAGACTTGCTGTCTCCAGAGCTTGTGAGGCTGGCTTTCTTAAAGGGGAAGGATTGTTGTAAAATTTTTAGACTGCTGTTGGGAGGAAATGTTTCCCTGGACAATCAGCACTTTTTTTAAAATTGGATTTATATGCCACCCCCTCTCCGGGGGGACTCGGGGTGGCTTACATAGAAATATATAAACAATAAATACAACATTTATCAAATTATCTAATCAAATTATACTAAAATCTAATTAAAATGCCCTTAAATTAAAATTCCCAACCCCGCTCAGTCCAGGCCAGCCTGTGCAAACAGCCAAGTCTTGAGATCATGGTGGAAGGAGCGCAGGTCTGGGGCCAAGCGCAGCTATAGAGGTAGCTTAATCCAAATGGTGGGCACCCCCACAGAGAAGGCTCTCCCCCGGGGGACTGCCAACCGACATTGTCTGGCCGACAGCACCACCAGGAGGGCCTGCCTGTGGGAGCGTACCGGGCGATTGGTCCTCGATGCTGGTAGGAGGGGCTCCTGCAAGCACCCCAGACCCAAGCCATGCAGAGCTTTTTAGGTTAATACCAGCACCTTGAATCTTACTCGGAGGGCAACTGGCAACCAATGAAGATCACGCAGGAGGGGTGTCACATGGGAGAATCAGGCCGCTCCCATCACCGCCCGCGCGGCCACATTTTGCACCAGTTGAAGCCTCCGCATAGTCCACAAGGGCAGCCCCAAGTAGGGAGCATTGCAGTAGTCAAGACGGGAGGCAACAAGCGCATGAGTGACCGTGCGTAGGGAATCTCGGTCCAAGTAGGGGTGCAACTGGTGCACCAGGCGAACCTGGGCAAAAGCCCCCCTGGCGACGGCTCCCACCTGCTCCTCCATACTGAGCCATACGTCCAAGAGGACACCTAGGTTGCGCACCCTATCCACAGGAGGAAACACCTCTCCCCCTATGGCCAAAGATGAAATTTCTTGAATCCGAGATGCACAGCGACTCAGTCTTATCTGGGTTGAGCCGGAGCCTGTTCCTCCCCATCCAGATCCGCACCACCTCCAGGCACTGGGAGAGCACAGGGAGGGCATCACTGAGGTGGTCCGGGGTGGAGATATAAAGCTGGGTATCATCAGCATATTGATGATACCTCACCCCGAAACCACGGATGATCTCACCCAGCGGCTTCATGTAGATGTTGAACAGGAGGGGAGAAAGTACCGACCCCTGAGGCATCCCATAAGTGAGGGTCCTCGGGGTCGATCTCTGACCCCCCATCAACACTGACTGTGTGCGTCCCGAGAGGAAGGAAGAGAACCACCGTAAAACGGTGCCTCCCACTCCCAACTCCCGAAGACGCCGCAATAAGATACCATGGTCGATGGTATCAAAAGCCGCTGAGAGATCTAATAGGACTAGGACAGAGGAATATCCCCTGTCCCAAGCCCTTCAGAGATCATCAATCAGCGTGACCAATGCCGTCTCCGTGCTATAACCAGGCCTGAAGACCGATTGAAATGGATCTAGGTACTCGGATTCTTCCAGGAAAGCCGGAAGCTGTTGTGCCACCTTGCTCTCAACAACCTTCACTAAAAAGCGAAGGTTGGAGACCAGGTGGAAGTTGTTTAAATTGGCTGGGTCCAAGGCAGGCTTCTTAAGAAGGGGTCTCACCACCACCTCTTTCCAGGTAGTGGGGAAAAACCCCTCCCGCAGTGAAGCATTGGTAACTGCCTGGAGCCAGCCACATGTCTCCTCACGGGCAACATAAACTAACCAGGAGGGACATGGTTCCAATAAACACATGGAGGCACACAACCGCCGCATAATCCTGTCCACCGTATCTGAGGATACAGGGTCAAACTCCTCCCAGATGACATCAACAAGACTCCACGTCCGACTCACACGAGTTGGTGTCCAACCCAGTCCGGATCTGAGCGATCTTTTCCAGCAGATGTTAACCAAACTCCTCGGCTCGTCCCTGCAAAGGGTCTACCCCCACCTCCTGATTAAGGAGGGAGCAGGTGACCCTAAACAGGGTGGCCGGGCAATTATCTGCGGATGCGATGAGAGTGGAGAAGTAGGATCTCTTCGCCACTCTCATTGCTCCCAGGTAGCTACTCGAAAGGACCTCAAATGGGCTAGGTTGGATTCGGACTGAGAGGACCTCCAACTGCTCTCTAGGCCTCTCCTCCGACGCTTCATTTCCCGTAGCTCCATGGTAAACCAGGGGGCCAACCGGGATCTGCGTCGGGTTAAGGGCCGCAGGGGGACAACCCAGTCAAGTGCCTCAGAGGCCGCCCGTTGCCAGGTTTCTGCTAGGGCCTCGGCCAAGTTGTGAGACAGGGAGGCAGGTAATGGTCCAAGCACTGTCTGGAACCATTCAGGGTCCATCAGGCACCTGGGGCAGAACCACCTCATCGGTTCTGCCTCCCAGTGGCGGGGAGTGGGATAGTGGAAGACCAGCCAAAGGAGATAATGATCTGTCCATGACAGGGGGCGAATAGTTGGGCTCCCCAGACCATTACACCACTGTCCCGAGATAAAACCAGGTCTAGAGTGTGTCCCCCCTCATGAGTCGGGCCTTGTATTATCTGGGTCAGGTCCATGGCTGCCATGGAGGCCATGAACTCCCGAGCCGCTCCCAACCCCTCTCCCAGGGAAGGCAAATTGAAGTTCTCCAGGACCACAAGTCTGGGGAACTCCTCGCCACCCCGAGAGGAGGTCAAGCAGCTCAGGAAGGGCCATTGCCACGCACCTGGGAGATAGGTATGCCAGCAACAGGCCCCACTGACCACCCGGGCCCCACTTCATGAGGAGGAGCTCACATCTGCCTATCTGCGGGACAGTGATCTCCGTTGGACATAAGGTCACCCTGATGACAACAGCCACTCCTCGCCCCTACCCGGGCCCTAGGCTGGTGTAGCACCCGGAAACTTGGCGGGCATAAATCCACCAGAGGGACACCTCCCTCCAGTCCCAGCCAGGTCTCCATGATGCAAGCCAGGTCCACGGCCTCCTCCCCAATCAAATCATTGAGGAGGGGAGCTTTATTAACCACGGACCTGGCGTTCACATAAGCAAGCCCGAGCCTGTGTATCTGATCTCCTGGGCCCCCAGGGGAACAGGCAGGTACATGGGGGTCAGAGCGCACCACCGCTTGCAAATAGCAGGGGCACATTCCCGTTACATGATATCAACCCCGACCTCTTCACCTCCCACCTTTGAAGAAATCATTGAATAATGAAGCAAAGCTTTTAGTGACAGGGAACCAAGATGAGTGACATTCAGCAAGGCTTCTTGGCTAGCTAGAAGGATGGACATTCAAACATGAGTTTACATACCCTTTCTGAGTTTTGGTCTAAAACTGGTTTTTGGTGAAGCTTAATTCTGTGCTTGGTGAAATTTAATCCTGTGTTTATTGATGGGATAATTTTCCCTATTCAGCTTCAAAAAGCAACAGCTACTGTTGTGATTTAATTATTTGTATTGTGTTTGAATTTTTTCTTGCCTCATGGTTTCTTTTTCTATTTGGGGAGGGGGTCTTCCTTCACTGCATTAGTACTATCTGGCACTGTCCTTTTGGGGTATATTTCCAAGAGGCAGGATGCAAGCTTGGCACTGATTTTTTTTTACTGCCTTTCTGGGGAGCATGTGACCTTTCCTTAAATCTGGGTGATTTCCTTAGGATATCTTGTGAGGTGAGTGAGACGAGCTAGTATTTTTAAATGGTGCAAATGGTTCTAAGGATTACTTTTCCTGGGTCTGCTTTTTCTGGAGAGCTTAAATGACCTCTCTGCTAAAGGGTTTCACTTTATGAGCAAGAGTTGGCTGTTTGATAGTTATCACTGCATTTTAACTATTTTCATTGCTCAAGGAGCTCTGGCATCCTGCCCGATTTGTAACTCCGTCTTGCAGGTATTTTTAATCTAATGGTTGGTATTTAGGGCAGCTTTTTGGAAGCAAAGAAGCTTTTTGTATTTTTCTACAGGTAATCCTTGACTTACAACAGTTCATTTAGTGACCATTCAAAGTTACAATGGCACTGAAAAAAGTGACATGACCATTTTTCACACTTCTGACCATTGCAGCATAACTGCAACTGTTGTTCTTGCTTCTGATCTGGTTCAATAGCTTGTGTAAGAAGGATGTTGAGGAACAAAGAGTGAAAGGGTGCAGAAGTATTCCTCCAGAATTGAAGGTTGGGCTCCTGGGGAGAAGGAGCATCTTTGGGACTGAAACTCTACTGTAGATACAATAAGAAGCATCACTTGGATCTAGGAAGGGTCACCAATCTGAAATGTTAAAGGCTGCATGATTCTGCAGCCCTCAGTAGGGTGGTTTTTTCCTTCATTCCTTCCTTCCTTCCTCCTTCCCTCCCTCCTTCCTTCCTTCCTTCCTGCTATTGCCTTTCTTCTGGGCTGTTCTTATTCTATGATACTGTAGAACTGGTGTTGCTCTGAGCATCCTCTTGTTTCTAAGCTGCCTCATTTGTTTCTTTTGATTACATGATTTTTTGAAGACCCTGCACAAAGATTAAAAAGCACAATCCCTGCCTGCAGGCACTGAGAGGCAAAGTACAATGGAACAGGGCCAAATTGGGAGAATCCCACCCCTGGATGTGTGTGTATGTGTGTGTTTCAGGTGGGCTTCCTAGCTTCAAAAGGAGAGAGGGAAGGAGGAAGGGACAGAAAGAGAGAGAGAGAAAGAGGGAGGGGAGAGAGAAAGAGGGGGGATACAGAAAGAGAGAAAGAAAGAGAGAGAAAGAGAGAAGGAAGATAAAGAAAGAAAAAAGAGAAAAGAAAGAAAGAAAAAAAGAAAAAGAGAAAGATCTAAGAAAGAAAGAAAGAAAGAAAGAAAGAAAGAAAGAAGAAGAAGAAAGAAAGAAAGAAGGAAGAAAAAGAAAGAAAAGAAAGAAAAGAGAGGAGAAAGTAAATGAGATATATGAATGGATAGATAAATACATGGAAGGATGGAGGGAGGAAAAAAGAGAGGAAGGAAGGACATAAACCTCTTCAGAAGCTTCAGAAGGCTTTGAAGCAGCACAGCAATCTAGGGCTGGCCTGCAAGGGATCTTAGAGGTCATCTAGTCCAACCCCCTTCTCCAGCAGGAGATTCTTACAGAATCAAAGAATAGCACGGTTAGAAGGGTGTGTGTGCATGTGTGTGTGTATGTGAGGCTGTCAAAAACCCCAAAACAGGCCAAAGTAGCTCTGTGGAGGTCAGTCATAAATTAGAACACTTGCTAAGCAACTGGCCATTAAGCGAGGACCTGGTCATTAAGCGAGGACCACTTACATTTGGTTTGCCAGTCACATGGCCACTTGGCCACGCAAACCATCACATGACCACCTAGCCACGCCCAGTCAGCAAGCTACTCCCACCCCAGTCACATGACCACCAAGTAACACCCACAAATTAGGCCACGCCCACAGAACCAGTTGTTAAGAAATTTGAATCCCACCCCTGCTGGAGAGGCCATGGACCCTGAAGACTCACAGTGGACAGAACGGATGACGGATGAGATGGATTCCTTCCAGAAAATTGAGGGAGAGTGGGGAATGGACTTGTCGCTATTATTATTATTATTATTATTATTATTATTATTATTATTATTATATTTGGATTTATATGCCACCCCACCTCTGGGGAGGACTCGGGGTAGCTCACACAAAATATATATACAATAAATAAAACATCATTCAAAATCATATCTAATCCAAATATAACATACTAAAACGCCCCATTTTAAAATTTAACTGGAAAACAATTTAACTGGAAAACAAGTCTTAAGAGGCATCGTGTTTCAATTTACAGGAGGTCCAAGACTTTGGGGAATGGAAAGCAATTGTTGGGAAAGATCCTAGTTAAAATTTTAAAGAAATGCGTTATTATTAAGAATCAAACAAAGATGTTTAACCCTGGACAGATTCTGAATGGGTCAGAGATAATGATTCTGGTGGCCTGTGCTAGATAAGAAGCCCCTGTCAATTTTCTTTGAGTTAAATGCAATAGCAGAAAACACACAATTATGAAGTTTTGAAATTTATTTTTATTTTTGGATTGCCTGTTAACTACGTTTTTGATATACAGCAGATAGATGACAAATCAAGTATTTGCAAATAGATGTGTAGTTTATAATTGTGAGCCTATTTTACAAGGGGGAGAAACTCTTATTGCTGTTTTGTATTCAACTGGGGGGACCATATACAATTTAAAAAATGTTTTGTCTTGTTTTGTCTTGTCTTTGTAATAGTTTTATTTTCCAAAACTTGTATTTTACCTTTTTGAATAAAATAAAATTTAATAAGAGGAACATCAAGTTTCCAGAAACAATATTTATGATTAGTACACAAGTAAAAAGCAATAGAAAAATTTCTGATTTTTAGCAGCTAGGACTTGACTAACAATAGAGTCTCATATAAGAACATGAATGATGAACTGGAAGAAAGATGAGGGATACTAAAGTTGATATGTATGTTTGTGGAAATGCTCTCAAAATCGTAGCTAACTGGACACGGAATCAGAGTCAGCAGGTGAGGCTCATGGAAAGAAGGCAAATGCACCCTTAATAATCTCAGGAAGTGAATGTTCTAGTAGGGGAGACCCCAACTCAAGGACCAGGTCCCCTTGCAAGCACCACATTTGGAGGAGAATTTGCAAAAAAATCTATGTGAACTTCAGGGAGGGAGAAATATGCCAAGGAAGAGATCAAAGGAGCTGCTCTTAGGCTGGAGGTAAGAACACAAGGAGAAGAGCTGAAGATCAGGAGGAGTCTGGGAGCCCCTTTTCCAACTGACACAATCTCTCAGTTGGAAAAGGGAGGATGCAGCCCTCTTCCAACCACTGACACACGTTACCCATGAGGAGCGCAAGATCTGCTCACTATTATTCCAGAGTGTCAATCTGGGAAAAGTGAATTCAGTTACAAGAGAGAAGATTTTAGATGAATGAAGAGAAAAATATCCTAAATGGATGAGCTGTTTTAGAGCTGAGCCAGTGAAGCAGAGCAGTTCAGTCTCCTCTTCATGGATTGTCTGAATGGAGAGACTGAGCAGCCAACAGTAAGAGAAGTTTTAACTGGGATTCTTGCAGAGAGGAGGGGTTGGGCTAGATGGTCTCAGGGGCTCTTACAAATTCATAATGGTAAAATTCTGTGATCCTATTTATAAACCATACATGCAGGAATTTACTTATGTACACAGCCTTTTAGCACAAGCCATGTTTAATATCCAAAATTGTCTGTCCTGCTATCTATTCTTTCTTCACCCTGAACAATTAGATTGCCCAAACCTGCAGATCTTTTGTAGCACAAGTGGGGTAGGGGATGACCAGACTGAGCCTGAGTGAGGGCGTCAAAGGCACCATTGGTCTTGAGTCCCACCCACAGGAGATCTGGGTCCAGCCCTCCCTGAGAATTCTGTGGACACTTGTCTACCACCTGTTTGCCTTGACCGTTGGTGGTTCCGATTCTTGTGGACAGCATGAGCCTGGGGTGAACCTTTATGTTCATTTGAACCGCCTGGACTTCATGATTTCCCTGTGCTTGACAAGCAGATTGAGATGATTCCCGTCCTTCTCCTTTGGGCTCCTTCTCCAAAGGAACCAAAATTAATGGACCCCTATTGGGACCCCATACCTGCCATGGCTGCAGCCTTGGAGACCCCAACTTCTCTTCGCTCTCCTTCCTTCTCCTCCTCTTTCTGGCGGAATAGGCAGCATTCATGGCCTGGGCCAGAGTCTGAATGATACTGTATGAAAGGGGGTCATTTACAATCCGGATCCTGTTCCTTTTCCACTGGGTGTCCACTGGGGCTTTCTGGGTGCATCTTTTGCGGCCTTTGACAGAACGGATGTGCTTGGAAAGAAAACAGCGAAAATAATGATTTACAAATTCATTTTCCACAAAGAAATAGGGATCAAAGGCATCATCCACTGGCCTTTCTTTTCCCAGATAGCCAAAGTTCCAAATACTATGAATATATTTGAAAAGTCTGTGGTTGCTTATTTTATAGTGTGTAAAATTTGTGAGGATCCAGACTTTCCCTTTAGTGGGTCCTGACAAATCCTCAAATGTTAAATGGAAAGGAAGAATTCTGTCCAAAACGGAATCTAATTCCATGAAGTGAACAAAGACATGGACTTGTCTCCACTTAGAGAGGGCCTCCCTGAGGGCTGCTGTAGGTCCAGTTGTTGAGAATTGTTGTGATATAACAACATAAATCCCATTCCTGACAAGCATAGGAGTAAAAATTCGCATGAAGTTCTCTCCATTTTCTGTGTCTGAAGCAAAGAGACCAATCAAGGTCCATCTGAAGTAGAGAAGGAGCTGGACAGTTGCTGGGTACTGGAATCCTTTTTTGGGGAGTAACTCGTTGAAAAAGGGGAATTGACTTTTATCACTTAAAGCCTCTGAAGAAGTTTCATAACTGAACTGAGAAAGCAATGAAGAATGTTGTGTTATAGTTAGGGTCAAATCAACTCCAAAATATTAGCTTTTAGTAAATCCAACATTGTTTTAATGTGCAAATTAAAGAAATTATTGTTGATTAGCTGTTAGGCAATATCAAGAAACAGAATTTTAAACACAGAACATTAACAACATAGTATATAAAAATGAAATACAAGAAAGAAAAAGAATAAAAATGCCATTTCTGTATTACTCCAATAATTTACTGCAATCAGACTCATATGTAGATTTCAACTGAACTGCTTTGATCTCTCTCTTTCTTCTGCAATTGACATTCAACCTACAGATGTATTCCATGTTCTGTCTTTGGAGCTCCACAAATAAAAGTCTGTTAATTATAAGGGACTTAGTTAAATCTTTGATATTTAACCGTAGTGTTTAGCTGATGAAATCTTGCTCAAGTAAACACCGCCCTAAGATATTTAGGCATTTCTGGTTTCTTTTTTTCTCCTTTAACATTTTTATTGAGTTATACAATATTGTAAAGTAAGGAATACAAAAGTAAATAGAAAAGCAGTGGGGAGGAAAAGTGGCAAGAGAACTGAGGGAGGTTAAGAAAAGAAAAAGAAACATTGACTTCTGACTCTCTGTTGCAGTAAAATAAGGCATTAACATCAAATCATAACCTTTTGCTTTTTCATAATAATATGAACAAGCCATTTCTGTAAAGATCTATCAATCTACTCATTAAAAAATTCAAAATCAAAGTTTCATTCTTTTCCACTTTGAGCATGAAGTTCAGAAGTGGTTTCCATGTGGAAAGAAAAGTACTTATGTTCTTTTCTTTATTCACAGTGGTCAGTTTTGCCATTTCTGCCAACTTCTGCAACCATTCGTCCTTGATAGGAATCAGTGTCCTTCCATGTTTGCCCATACAACAGTCTTGCTGCTGTTAATATATATAATAACAAAGTTTCAATTTTTTTCTCCAGTACTTTTTCCACTAGACTCAAAAGGAAAAGTTCTGGTTTTATTTTTATCTCCATTTTCAAAATTTTCTATATCAAAATATGAATCATACTCCACATTTTTTTCTTTATCATATGTCCACCATAGATGATAAAAAGTCCCTTCTTTACTTTTACACTTCCAACATTCATTTGACATACCTTTATACATCTTGGATAACTTATGTGGTTTTAAATACCAACGATACATCATCTTATAGAAATTTTCTTTTAGATTATAATTTAATGTAAATTTTAAGCCCTTTGTCCACATATTTTCCTGTTGTTCAAGCATCACATTATATTCAAAATTCCCTGCCCACTGAATAGTACAATGTTTTTCATGTTCATCTTCCAAATTTAATTCGCATAACATTTTATAGATCTTAGCAATAATATGTTCATCATTACCATATAATGAGATTTCCAATTCATTTTTAACAAAGTCAAATCCATAGCACTTTTTATCCAGTTGAAATCTTTCTTTCAGTTGTTGATAAGTAAACCAATAGCAAACATAACTTCTGATTCAAGTGCTTCCCTTGGCCTTTAGTATTGGGTCACCAGGCTTGAAAGATAAAATTTTACCATACATCAACCAGTCTGGCTTCACCACCATTTCTTTTCTAAAAAAAGGCTCCCTGAGGTGACACCCAAAGGGGCAGCTCTGTAGAGAGAGCCTTGTTTTATATTTATTCCAAGCTCTTAGTGTGACACTTCTAACAAAGTGATCATGAAAATCAACATTAACTTTACTTTTATCATTCCATAAGTAGCTGTGCCATCCTAACCTTAATTCATAGTCCTCCAAATCAAGTAACCTCTTATTCTGGAGACTCACCCTATAGGCATTTCAGTTTTAGTACTTGGCAATTTGGAAGGTGTGTTGGTAGCAGCTCATTCATTTCACTGTTCCAACCTTACTGAGGATGGTTACATATTTCTCTTTTTCAATAGCCTGGATCCTTTGTGGATAATAAACCATGGTGTTCTAATATGCATTTAGCATGTTAGATATATGTATTTCAGAATCCTTCATTAGTGCAGGCAAGTAATTAGTATTGAGACAGAATAACAAGCGTTCAAATATGCCCCCTTCCCTTCCTTTCACTGTTCCAACCTTACTGAGGATGGTTACATATTTCTCTTCTTCAATAGCCTGCATTCTTTGCGGACAATAAACCATGGTGTTCTCATATGTGTTTAGCATGTCAGATATATGTATTTCAGAATCCTTCATTAGAGCAGGCAAGTAATTAATATCAAGAGAGAAAAATAAGGGCTCAAATATGTCTGCTTCCCTTCCTCCTTGGTAAGTATCGATCCTTCTTCTCAGGGCTCCATTGAGCCCAAGCCTCCCTCTCAAACAAGGGGTTGGAGAAAGGGCTTGGATCAGGGCCAACAGGCTGAGCTCCATTTTGAGGGCAGTCAATTTCCTCCATAATGTTTCTCTCTCTACTGTATCAAATGTTGCACTAACATCTAGAAAACCAGCAAACTGTGGTTTACCCAACTGACATATTTGGTGGTTAGATATTTCAGGACAAATCTGTTGAAAATATTACATTATTAATTGACTTCTTACTTATTCTACAAACTTATACAGCTTTTAACTCTTCTTAAAACCTTCTTGCTCTTCATCAAGGAATTCACTTTTCTTCTACCCAATCTCAAGTTTACTTAAGGGGAACATGGCATATATTTTACCCACAGTATCTATTAGACAAACCTGCCTGTTATTGTTTACACATATAACTTTATTTATAAACATAGCTGATATGTTGTAAAAACAGCTTTTGAATTCCATGGAAAAGGTAGAGTTGCATCAAAACACCAAGATAGAAAAACACACACACACACCTGTGGGACTTTGTAGAGGTCTGCTAATGTTGATATCTGGATGGAGATGTCCCTTCTAGCTCCGTCAAGAAGAGCCAGAAGGTTCTCCTTCCTTCCACAGCTGTAGTTGGGGACATTGGCTTCTCCAGTGGAGAGAATGTCCAGCAAGGCATCTGAAGTGCGTAAAGTACTCAAATAGTTTTCATGTAGGTCGTAGCCAAGTGTGAGATTGTACAGGAGCTGGGAGTTCTTATTGACCATTTGAATGGCTGAAATTAATTGTAAACCACTTAAAAAATCATATGAGTCCCTATTGTAAAAAAAGGTTTATTATTATAATCAAAAGCAACAACAAATGTTTTTTTAAACATTTAAATCCTCTTTGACTCCACAATCCTACTGAATCTTAGCTAGACTCTATTGATTCAAAAGCAAGGATCGCTACTGTAAATAAAATCCAGTATTTAAGAGATGAATTAAAGGAATGAACTGGGAGAAAAAGAAAATAATCTGGAATTCTTTCAGGGTTTTTTTAGTGCCATCCGTGGATCTGAGTCTCTTCCACAAAATAAGACAAAAGAGAGAAGCCATGGAAATGAAAATTATTCAAGAAATCTGACAAGTGCTACAACATGAGAATAAGTGAAATAAGAATAAAAGGAGAATATTAAAAATGCAATTGGAAGGGATGCAGCTCCTGAATTACCCTGAATCAGACTGAATAGAAGGAGCCATGTTGAAAAGCCAAGATGTTTGCAACATTGTGTAGACAGTGATGAATATACCAACGAGATGCTCTCCTCGCCTGTAATAGCTCACTGGATTGTTTCCATCCTGGTGCTCCAAACTCAGTGGGCATTTCAGTCCACGCTTCCCAGAGACTGGCATGGTCACCAGCAGAAGGAGAAGCAGGAGGTCCATCATTCATGAGCCTTCAGTCTGCTTTCTCTGTGGAAGGCAGCCACTGGAGAAGTAGCGTATGACCTCAAAGGTCTGGATGGTCATAATTACAAGGAGAAATAATTTCTCCTCTTGGGAACCCAAACTTCCTCTGTGCATAGGAGACACTGGAAAAAAGCATCCGAGTGAAAAATCACAGTTCCACTCCCTTGGGCACTTTTGTTGTGGTTGTGTGTCTTTCCTGTCAGGACATGTTCAGAAAGTGATGCTGGACGAAGGGAGTTCAGAAACCAGGGAGCTGACTTCTGCTGTCCTTCACCATGGCCTCTTGTCTCCTTATACGGCTGGGGAAGGTCACCCAGAGTGATGGAGTTTGGCAACACTCTAGGTTGCTATCCCTTAATGGTGGGGCTGCCTGTTTTTAAATGCCAAGGAAGCCAAGGGCACCCTTGAACCCTGCCTAGTGTTAAGGGCAGGGCTCTCCTGCCACACTCAGCCAGCCCCCAGAAGGGAGGGAGGGAGGCCAGGGTGAAAGGAAGGCAGCAGAAAGGACGTGGCAGTGGGGCTGCCTGGGTGGCGCTGCCCAACCTGGCTGCAAGGGAGTGGGGGAGGCAAGGGGGCAGCAGGGCAATGCAGCTGCTGAAGGAGCCCTTTGGATGGGTTGGGGCCAGGGATGTCTGGCGAGGGGGAAGGAATCAAAGGGGAGTTTGAATCCCACCTTCCACATCGAAGGCAACTGGGCGGCTCTGAGCCACTCACCAGGGAACCGGGAGTTCCAGCCATGCCTTAGGCATGAAACCCGGTGGGTGAGTTTCATCTACCCTCCAAGTGGTTCTGAATTCTAATCCTCCCACAGGCTCCCTGCATTCCTTGGGGGCCGACTATGGACAAATCCCCAGGAGGCTCTGAGTTCCAGTCCTACCATGGTACTTATTGATTGGGAATCTAAAACTGGGGGAGGAGGGTTCAAATTAACATGGGATACCAGAACTGGGCATTCTTGGGCTGTGAGATGGCTGGGTGTTCCTTCCTGTGTGATGAGATGGAGGAAAGTGATTTTGTGGGGAGACACACCTGTTCCAAGCTGGGCAAAGCCATCAGCCTCTGCCTTCTTCTGCCTGTGGGCAACCAGAGGCCTCCGTGTGTCACTGGGAATCTCAGAGAGACCTCGGTCTGATCCCTCAGAGCTTTTTTTAACCGTCTGAAAATGGAATTTGCAAAAGGGCTCAAGTCACAATTAGAAGCCATTCTGAAATATCAAAATGGATGACCGACTGATCAGCACTATGGACTGTATGGTTTGGAAAGCAGAAGACCTTCTGGGGTTCCTGTTCCAAGGCATTCCCATGCTTCCTCGCCTCCTTCTTGGACCTGGATGAATAAGCACTGGACATGCCTGGACACGCCAGACTGTTTGGGGCTGGTGGGGTGCAGTGGGGAGGGGAGGTCAGCCTGGGCCCCAGCTGCCAATTTCCCCTGGGGCAGCCAGGGCTTCTTCCTCCTCCTGCTCTGGGAAGTGGGGCTCCCTCTGCCTTGGGGCTTCTGGCCTGGCCTGCAGGGCATGGATCTGCCCCATGGTGGGGGGGGCAATGGAGGGATCCCAAGGTTGCATCTCAGGCCAGGAACCGAGTCTGCTTTGCTACCTTTGGATCTGGCAGGTGGGGCTGTTCCCCAGGGGTCAGGGGTTGTGTGAAGCTGACCCAGCTTGGTCCTGGCCAGAAGGAAGGGATGAGGCAGGAGGAGAGTCTCTTGGGAGATTCATGGGGCTTCGGTGCCTTTTGGGGGCTCAGGATTGGACCTGGCCCTCCTCAGCCAAGCCCAGCACTGGAGGGGCCCTCAGTCCCTGCATGACCCCATGGCAGAGTCCTGCAAGGGGTTGGTGAATGTCCCTCCAGGTGGCTTCAGGTGCTCAGATCCATTGAGCTGAGTGAGCCAAACTCCTTTAAGCGTCATGGAAGTTTGAGTCCTCTTTCACCTGCTTTGGGAAGGGAGGAACCCTCTTTCCTGGGCTGCCTTGCGTGGGCCAAGTTCACAGCTGCTGCTGGGGGCATCCAGGTGTTTCCAGGCATTTCTGCAGCAGTTTTAGCAAGCTGGGTGCATCTGAGCTGGGCGTTGCCCACAGCCCATCCTGAGTCTTTCCTCGGGGTGCAGAGGAGTTGGGCTTTAGGAGGAGTCAGTCCCAAAGCGGCTTCCTTCTCCCTTCCCTCCCATAAAGGAGCCTCTAAGGGGCAGGGGTCTCATCCTTGGAGCCCCTGAAAATATGGCGTCATGCCCTCGTTGGAGTCTGATTCTGAGGGGGAGATTGAGCAGCTGACAGGGAGGGGGATGGCAGCTCCGGTGCCTGTGGAAATGAAGGGGGAAGGGCATAGTCTGGCTGGACATTCAGAGGAAGACCCAGGGTCACCCCCTCTTCATCCTAGGGCACAAAGGGAGGAACGGAGAATGGAGCAACATGGCTTACGAGATAGAAGAAGGCCCTGATCCCTTTCATTAGTTGAAGCTGAGGGAACAGGATATAAGAAGGGTGTTTGCACGCAGTACCTTACTGGAAGCAAAGCGTGCATTATCTTTGTCGAGGTTTATCTGAGTTTTGGCATCCTCCCAACTATGTGTGCTCCATTATCTTTTGGAAGGCTGCAATTTATCATCCTGGCCTCTCGTGTTAATTACTTCAGCGTTTGTGTTGGTTTGTTATTCTAATTTATCTTTACTTTGCATTTTTTTCCTTTGTAAACTATTTTTGGGAGAGTATTTTCTCCAGCCGATGATAACTGGACATTGGGGACCAGGTTGGAGGCATTAAATGGAATTTATCTACTTTTGTGCCTTTATTATTTTTGTGCCATGCCCTGGGTCATCACATATGGACTGAGATTTTGAAATAGGCTGACTCCATTTAACGCATTCTGGCACGTGGGAACCTTCTCCTGTGTTCATGTGGAAGCAGGTCATCACGCTAAGCCACCATCTGGTTTATGTGTTTTGGCCTGGCACCTATTGCCAACATGGCAGTTCCCTTCCATCAACCTGGGTTAATGGCGTTGTGTGGACTCACCTAGATTTGCCACAGATCAGCTGTGTGGGGAGGGTCAACTCAGCCTGTCTGCACACAGGATGGGGAGCTTTTCCTAGGATCCGCTTCTGGCTCCTTGGGGGTTTTCAGCAGTCAGCAGCTGCAACGCTTGGAGTCAACTATGGCTGAGCGAATGGGGGTTGGCGGAATGTGTGAACCAGATCAGAGTTTGGCATTCAGGGAAAAGAGTTGGGACAATGGGAGAGGGACAGAGAGGCAGCTTTAGGGGTGGAGGGGGGGTCAGTGATCCCCCCAATGTCTGGACAAACCTGGATAGAGACCTGCAGAGATCTCTCCATGTGTGTTCAGAGGATTGAACTGGTGGACTTTGATGCTCTTTCTCCTGCTTGGGGCCCCACAGATGGTTTCGGATGCTGGTTTCCAGTATTCCCAGTGAGGCCAGGCCTGAGGATACTGGGGCTGCTGCTCCCCAGGGCAGAAAGGCTGGGGGCTAATCCCACGAGACCGAGAAGAAAAGGGAGAAGGTGGCTGTGACCCTCTCTGGGTCGGCTCTCTCTCTCTCTCTCTCTCCTCCCTCCTGCCAGGCATTGGGAGGAAGGAAGGAGGGAGGCGGCTGCTTCCCAGGGGCTTTTTCCAGGTCCTCTGGGTGGATCCCTGTCCCGCCCTGATCAAGTGGGTTCCCATGAGGGCCTCCCAAAGGCCTGGACTCCAGCCCCCATCCTCCTCAGCCCCAGCTGTGCCCTTAGCAGAGGCCCCAAAGGGAGGCCCAGCGGAGGCTCTTCCGTCCCCCAGGGAGGAGCCAGGGGGCTCAGGGGTCCCAGCCGGAGAGCAGCGGCCACGGAGGAGGAGGGTCTCCTGGAAGGTCCTGCCAGCCATACCTGGTCCTGGGAGGCTTGGGGCCGGAGAGCCTCTCTCAGGATCCGGGGAGCCTGAAGGGCCAGGAAGGGGCCGGATTCACAGGGCATCACAGGCTTGGTTCCAGGGCAGCCTCAGAACCAGCCGGGATGGCTCCCAAAAAGGCCTGGGTTCGAGGCTCCCTTTGGTCCAATCTGGGCTTTTATCTGGATGGGTTCTGGGCGGCTTTGCTGAAGTGCCCCATGCATGGAAAGTGGTGGCTGTGTGCTACATGGATATGGTCTCCCCCCCTCATTTCCAGGACTCAGGAGCTGGAGGCTGGAGGGAGATTTGGCAGATCTGCTTCCCTTCCTCAATGTGGGGTTCCAGCTTCTCCCCTCCCAAGAGGGGCTCCCCACTCAGCTGGGCAGAGTCCTGTGTGGCATCCCTGCAAGCGCCCCCTAGCCGAATGTCTGGCGACATCAGAATCAACACACTTTGTGAAGTTAGTAGGTTTTTAATGGCTTTTAAGTTCTCCCTTTTGCCCCACCTCCATGGAGTTTTAGTGTCCAAAAGTCTGTGCAATGGTTCGGCAACTGATGCTTTATGGGGTAAGAATATGCTATAGAAATGTAAATCTTCCCTCTGCAGGCAGCTTTGTGTATAAATCACCTGAAACTATGGAATATCAGGGACAGTTTAGATTCCTTGAAACCCATTAGATTAAAGCCAGCAGATCCAGGGAAGGGCTGGAGGGCAGAGGGGACTTTGAATGTCTCCATTGGCCCCCAGACTGACTCCAGCCATCTCAAGCCAAGAGGAACCCCCCTGCGACCCCCTCTCCTCTCCCGAGAGGCCTCCAGGGTATCTGTCCACTTCCCTGAGCACAAGATGACCGCTGAGTTGGACTCTGTCCAGGCTTCAGATATTCAGCCGGACACGGAGTTCCCCACCGGGGTTTCCAAAGCCAGCCAGAGCCCCTGTGGATCCCCCTGCAAGACCCCCAGACTGGACAAATCTCCCAAATGCTTTTCTCCCAGAGATTCTCTCATTTCCCCTTCAGATCATGATCCATCTGATCTCTGTCTGTCTCTGAAATTGGAGGCTGTTCCTGGCCGGCCTCCCCTCTTCCTTCCCTGCACTGGTTACTGTGGTCCTTGGATTCACATCTGGGGCCGTTTCTCTTCCCACCCTGGAGGAAAAGTATTTCCATGATCCCCTCCAGTTTCACACCCTCTCTTTCTTTCTCAGCCTGTGGGGGCCCCAGTGGGGGCATCGGACCCCCTCCCAGCCCTGGGCCACAGTGGGTTTCTCTGTCTCTTGGTGAAAGGTTTCTTCCCCAATCAGAGTCTGCCTGAGCCCCATCATCCACTTCCCTCCCTGCCTGGGATCAATTCCTCCATTCAGACAAAGGAAATAGGGAGTTAGGACAGAGCTTCCGGCCAGTCTTTGTTCTTCAACCCAGGAAGGTCACACTGGCCCCTCCAAAGCCAAATTCCCCCCTGATTCTTGGACCCCTCCAGCCATCGCTCGACTGAGGTCGCAGCAGGACCAGGGTGGCTGAGAATTGGGATAGAAGATGCCACATTGACTCAACAAAGCTCCCCACCACAACAGACCTTCAGACACAGGTTGTGGCCTCAGACACACTGTTCAAAACAGAGCCTTTAGGGGGCATCAGGAAGGAACATGGGATAAACCTCACAATCCTCACCCTGTAGGGGTGCCCTAGCTGTTGTCCCTGGTGGCA
This sequence comes from Naja naja, assembly GCA_009733165.1. Lineage (NCBI taxonomy): Eukaryota > Metazoa > Chordata > Lepidosauria > Squamata > Elapidae > Naja > Naja naja. Next base: position 90,093 of record SOZL01001258.1, read on the forward strand.
GATGGAAGATTGTGAATCCCACTCCTGACCACAGTTTCTGTGGAATCAAATGCAGGACCCAAACACCCCAATAATCAAAGTTCACTGCTGGAATTCTTTATTCAGTCTCCACTGGAGGAATTTCCCTCTAGAAAACGGCAGGACAGATTCCCACAGAAAAAAGGATACACTCATATTTATTCATTTGAGGAAAGGAGAATAAAATGATAACCATCAATATGATTATCTAATAGGATAGGGCGGCTCACATCATAAAACCCCCAATACAAAAATTAAAATTAATTAAAAGTTATTAAATTCAAGCCAAACAAAGTCTAAAACCCACAAAAATATTAACATCTTAAAAAACACCCCCGCTCAGTCCAGGCTGGCTTGTTTGAATAACCACATCTTCAGGTCGCGACGGAAGGAACAGAGGTCAGGGGCCAACGGCAGCTCCAAGGGCAGCTGATTCCACAGGGTGGGCACTCCCACAGAGAAGGCCTTACCCCTGGGGGTCACCAGCCAACACTGTCTGGCTGACAGCACCCCAAGGAGGCCCTGTCTGTGGGAGCACACAGGGCAATGGGCAGTTGATGCTGGCAAGAGACATTCCCTCAAGTACCCCAGCCCCAAGCCATGTAGGGCTTTATAGGTAAGTACCAGCACCTTGAAACTCACCCGGAGGGCAACCGGCAACCAATGCAGTTCGCGCAGGAGGGGTGTAATATGGGAGTATCAGGATACTCCCATCACAACCAGCATGGCCACATTCTGCACCAGTTGAAGCCTCTGCGTGGTCCGCAAGGGCAGCCCCATATAGAGAGCATTGCAGTAGTCGACTTGGGAAGTAACGAGTGCATGAATAACTGTACGCCCCTAGCGCATCTCAGTCCAGATAGGGGCGCAACTGGCATACCAGGCAAACCTGGGTAAATGCCCCCCTGGTCATGGCTCCCACCTGTTCCTCCAAACTGAGCCATGTATCCAGGAGGACACCCAAGTTGCATACCCTATCAATGGGGGGCAACACCTCTCCCCCCCCCATGCCTAAAGATGGAACATCCTGGATCATCCGAGATGCCGGCATGCACAGCCACTCAGTCTTGGCCAGGTTGAGCTGGAGCCTGTTCCTCCCCATCCAGATCCGCACCACTTCCAGGCAATGAGACATCACGGTGAGGGCATCACTGAGTTGGTTTGGGATGGAGATAAAAAGCTGGGTATCATCAGCATACTGATGATACCTCACCCCAAAACCACAGATGATCTCACCCAGCAGCTTCATATAGATGTTGAACAGGAGGGGAGAGAGGACCAACCTCTGGGGAACCCCACAAGCCAGGGGCCTCAGGGTTGAGCTCTGCCCTCCTGCCAACACTGATTGCGAATGACCTGAGAGGTAGGAGGAGAACCACCACAAAACAGTGCCTCCCACCCCCTACCCCCCGAGGCATCGCAATAAGATACCATGGTCAATGGTATCAAAAGCCACTGAGAGATCTAATAGGACTCGGACCGAGGAATATCCCCTGTCACGAGCCCTCCAGAGGTCATCCATCAGCATGACCAATGCCGTCTCCGTGCTGTACCCGGGCCTGAAACCCGATTGGTACAGGTCTAGGTAGTCAGCTTCCTCCAGGAATCCTGGAAGCTGATGAGCCACCACGCTCTCAACAACCTTCGCCACAAAGCGAAGGTTGGAGACAGGATGGAAGTTATTCAAAATGGCTGGGTCCAAGGCAGGCTTCTTAAGGAGGGGCCTCACTCCTTCAAATTGGCAGGGAAGGATCCCTCACTCAACGAAGCATTGACCACTGCCTGGAGCCAGCCTCATGTAGTCTCCCGGGTGGCATAAACCAGCTAGGATGGACACTGGTCCAATAAACACGTGGTGGAACTCAGCCTCCACATGATCCTGTCCACTTCATCTGCAGTCACAGGCTCAAACTCATCCCACTTAGTACCCACAAGACCCGACGTTACTCCCTCATCAGACTCTAGCCAGTCGGAGTCCAGACCGGCCCGGATCTGAGCAATCTTGTCCAGAAGATGCTGACTATATTCCTCGGCCCGCCCTTGCAAAGGATCCTCCCTCACCCCTTAGTTAAGGAGGGAACAGATGACCCTAATCAGGGTGGCCGGGCGATTTTCTGATGATGCAATGGAGAGCGGAGAAGTAAGCGTGCTTCACCGCTCCCATTGCCACCAGATAAGTCCTCATAAAGGATCTTAACTGGGATCGGTCAGATTCGGACCAACTGGACCTCCAACTGCTCTCTAGGCCCCTCCTCTGGCGCTTCATCTCCCGGAGCTCCATGGAAAACCAAGGAGCTAACCGAGATCTGCACCAGGTCAGGGGCCACAAAGGAACAACACAATCGAGGGCCTCTGAGGCATCCCGTTGTCAGGCATCCACCAGGGCCTCGACCGAGCTGTGGGTAAGGGAGGCAAGAAACAACCCAAGCACCATCTGAAACCCTTCTGAGTCCATCAGGTGCCTGGGACGGAACCACCTGGTCGGTTCTGTATGTCACTGTGTTTTTTTGGTTTGTCTGTTTCAAGCTTCTAAGCTCATATTCTAGCAAGCAGGTGTCTGCTAGCCAGCACTGTGTTATCTTGTCTCCATAGTAATAAGATAAGAAAGTCTTGTGATGTTTTGATCCACTGCGCATGTGTACAGAGTTTATACTTCACTTCCTTCGCAACTTCCGTTGTACTTTTCCTTTGTCTTTTTCTTTTCTATATGCCTTGGTGGAGATTAGGTTGCAAACATGTAGCTCCGTTAGGTTTTCTTATTTTATAAATAAAAATGTTTATAGATTACTTTCCGGGTCTCATTTTTATCATCATTGACAGCAGAGAAGAACACGGTTTATCTCCTCTAATTAGCAGGGATGTTTTGGAAGAATTTTTACTCCCTGGCAAAAGGTTTTCTCCAAGCCTTTGAAGATGGTAGCAGAGAGAGGCTTGACATTGGTAGAGAGGATGGTTTCTTCAGAGCTTCAAAGCTTCAAGCTTAATTACGTTTTTCTTTGCTCGTTGTGATGATAGGGCTTATTTTTAGTTAGTTCCTCAGGTCTGAGGACCTGGTGAATAAGATAATGCCTCGAAAGAAAGCAAAGATGCAACAAAGGAGGACTCCGTCCGAGGACGATTTATGGCAGTCACTCCCACATACTTCTGCCGTGGAAGAGCAACAAGAGACCATGTCTGTAGATTCTTCCTATATCTATGATGCATGTTTACAAGCTCAGTCTGCAAAAGCAAATGCTCAAGGTTATGAATTACTTGGAGCAAAGCCTAAAGTTGTACAGTCAGCTGAGCATTTTTCACCCAAAGAGAAAGGTGAAATTCTTTATTCTCCAATGTCTCCAGAGAAGACTATGAGGCAGAATCTTATGCATGGTTTTTGAGAGAAATTGAAGGTTATGAACAAAATATAAAGCAAGCCAAGGCTTTTGCATTATCCCTTCAGCCAGATATGGGTGTGGTTCAAGTTCCTGAGCCCTCCATCTTGCCTTCTTCTTGGAAGCCAAGGGACCACCCACAAGTTGGTCACATGGGTGTGGTGTCAGACCAATCAGAGCAGAGAGCTGTGCCTACATCACGTGGAGTGTCTTATGATCCTAACTCAGCGAGAGCTCCTGTGTTTTCTAATATTGTAGCACCATCTGCTGACAAAATGCATGCATTACATGAACATAAAGAAACTCTACATAAGTCATTTGATGAGATGTTACTGAGGCAATCTGTTCTACAAGATAATATATCTCCAGTTATGCAAATGCCTTCTGAGGCTACCCAAATTGCATCAACTCGGCTTCCTGATATAGCTGCTAGTAGAATGCCCCAAATGCAAATGCCAGCACCTCCTGCAGGCCAAATTGGTGGTGCTCAAATACCAGTAGCAGCTCAACAGCAACAAGTCCACATGCAACCACAGGTTAGACCAGCAATGGCACAGCCACAAATGCATTTAGCAGGTCAACCAGTGCCAGCACCAGTGCCAGCTCAAGCGCCCCCTGGTGGCCAAGCAGGCATTGTTCAACCAGCGCAAATAATGAATGTTCCTCTGCATATTTCTATCACCCCACTGACTGGTGATTCAAGATTAAAGCGTTCAGGACGAAATTACAAGGCATGGGTCAGTGAGGTTGGCATTTTACTTCATAGAGAAGGTACCCACTGTATGGTGTTTAATCCTCCACCACAGCCTTGGCCTCCTGACATAAGAGACTTGGATACTAGAGCATGCACAACATTATTGATGTCAATGGAAACTGAATTGCAGATTATTTTTTCACCTGATGCAACTGCCCAACAAATTTGGGCTCAATTAGAAGCATGTTACAGGCCTGTTTCAATTGAATCTACATGTTTACTCTTAACTGAATTTCATGGTTCGAGATTAAGGCCAGGTGAAACTATTGGAGAGCATTTAACAAAATGAAAGGAAAGAGAAAAGAGCTTGCTGAACAAGGTTATGCTGTAGATGATTTTCAAATGATCAGCATTATTATTAACTCTTTGAATTATGAATGGAAAGATGCCATTTCAAAGATTAATCAAGTTCCTATTGCTCAGCGCACAGTTGATCATGTATGCAGAATTTTAACTGAAGAAGAAGCACTCATGCAAGCCACCACTTTTAAGAGGACCACCTGCATCAAGAGCTCCAGCGAGGCATCCCTTCCGAGGAAGAGGCTTCGTTCCAAGGATGCCAAGATGTTATATTTGCAATCGTGTGGGACATGCCACCCGGGATTGTCCCCAGCAATCTCAAGCACCACGTACCAGCCCAGAGGAACAGATTCCAAAGGCAGAGGCAGAGGTGGAAGACAAGGTCGCGGTCCCAAGCGTGATCTACAAGCTCCACACATCACATTGGCGTTAACCAACAATCCACAACCTGATCCAGAGTATGACAGACAACTTCTCTGGACTTTAGACAGTGGAGCAGCAGTGCATGTTACCTACAGAAGAGATCTGTTCACAGAGATGCACCAGCCTGAACCTGACATGTGAACTGTACACTTTTTCAAATTATCCTGTTCAGGTCAGGGGAAAAGGAACTGTTTATATTGAAGAGCTCGATGCATTGATTTCTGATGTTTATTATATACCAACAGCAACCTGCAGTTTGCTTAGCCAAAGTCATTTGTCGAGGGTGTCCAAGTACCAGGTTCACCATTTTGAAAAAGCAAGTTATGTGGTGAAAGAGGGTAATATTGTTGCTGAAACCATATTGATTGGTGGTGTTTATTACCTAAAGCCAAAGTCTAACTCGCAAGCACAGGCAAGTATAAGATATCCAAAGGAGAGCACAGGCCCAGAGAGAGATGTCTCAGAGAGAGATCCTGTAGCTACTCCAAAGGCTCCTAAAGCCAATAAAAGAAACAGTTTGCTCAAAGCAAGCCTGAGGTTCCTAATAGAAATGTTGAAAATTCACTAACAGGTAAACCTTTGCATTCCAGGTGTATCCATAAGTGGCATAGACGTTTGGGGCATGCCAGTTTTCGTTCTCAGAAAGATGCCGAATTCGTGAAAGGTTTGGATCTGAAGGGGTGTAAGGTGTTTTGGATTGTGCTGTCTGCAAGAAAGCCAAATCCAAAGCAGCAGCTGTTCCAAAACACGCTACACACCGGTCAACACGCATTTTGATTTGGTACACACTGACATAGTAGGTCCATTTGCACCAACATTTGGTGGCAAAAATATTTCTTAACAATTGTTGATAATTATTCTAGATATGGATTTGTATTTCCTATGAAGGAAAAATCAGAGACCTTTCAGATTTTTAAAGACTTTGCAACATATGTCAATACCCAACACAATGTTCGCATTGCCAGAATTCAAAGTGATCGTGGTGCTGAATTCATGTCTCAGCGTTTTCAGGACTGGATGCGTAAGAATGGAATTCTGCACCAGACCTCAGCCCCTTATGTTCCTGCGGAAAATGGAGTGGCAGAACGAAGGAATGGCGTCCTACAAACCATGATGCGATGTCTCCTAGAAGATGCTAATCTCAGTCTCCCATACTGGGGTGAAGCTATCAAATATGCAAATTACATTGTTAACCACATCTGGAGTAGTGTAATAAATCAGACACCTTTCTTCAAGTTATATGGGTATAAACCCGATCTCAAAACATCCATATTTTTGGTGCATACGCTATGGTGTACATTCCATTAGCTCAAAGAAAGAAAGGAGGTCCAGCAGCAAGAAGAATGAGATTCATGGGTATTGATGACAATTCAAAATGGAGCAAATTCGTTGACTCCAGACACGTAATTGTGATTTCTCAGTCCTTCAATTTTGAGGAAGATGCTGACTGGTCCAGGATTCACTCCAATGATCCAGGAGTTTATTTTCCTAGAGATGATGCTACTGATGTCATGCAGCCTGATGATCAAGATTCACAGGCGAATGTTCCATTAACTAGTTCTTCTCAACCAGATGTTCTGTCTTCGCGAGCCATCAATGCTGAGGCTAGCGACTATGAAGAAGACGAGGACGAAATGGAAGAAGAATGGACAGTTGTTCCGAGACGTTCCGAGAGGACCACGAAGGGGATCCCTCCGAAACGATATTCATGGCAATTAACAAAAGCACATTTGTTTGTAATGTTACACTGCCTCCTGACAAGTTCACACAAATGAAGCATCTTCCTGATTCAGAGCAAGAGAAATGGTATGAGGCAATGCAGGCTGAAATGGACAGTCTAAAGAAACTCAAGGTGTTTACGCCTGCAAGTCCTCCAGCAAATAAGAAAGTTATTGGCACTAGATGGGTCTACAGAATTAAGAAGAAGCCAAATGGTGAGTCATTATACAAGGCCAGACTTGTAGCTCAGGGTTTCGCTCAACGTTATCCTGAGGACTACACAAATATTTACTCACCGACAGTTCAGACTGAGAGCATGTAAATTGCTTTAGCCACTGCAACTATTCTGGTTTAGAAGTTTTCCAATTGATGTTGAAACAGCTTATCTAATGCTGACCTGGATGAAGAAATTTATGTCAAAGGTCCTCCAGGTTTGAAAGCAAGAAGGGGATACCTGGCTCTTAAACAAAAGTCTTTACAGTCTGAAACAGTCTGGTTTAATGTGGTATTCAATGGACTTTATTAAGTCCGAAACTGATGAATGCGTGTTCACAAAAAAATCTAAATATGTATGAGATAATTCGCTTAACAGACAAAAGAAGGGGAAGTCACTGCATTTTTTTGGTTTGTCTGTCAGCTTTCTAAGCTCATATTCTAGCAAGCAGGTGTCTGCTAGCCAGCACTGTGTTATCTTGTCTCCATAGTAATGAGATAAGAAAGTCTTGTGATGTTTTGATCCACTGCGCATGTGTACAAAGTTTATACTTCACTTCCTGTAACTTCGTTATTTTTCCTTTGGTTTTTTTTTTCTATATGCCTTGGTGGAGATTAGGTTGCAAGTATGTAGCTCTGTAGGTTTTCCTATTTTATAAATAAAAATGTTTTTAGATTACTTTCTGGGTCTAATTTTATCACCATTGACAGCAAAGAAAAACACGGTCTATCACCACTAATTAGCAGGGATGTTTTGGAAGAATTTTACTCCTGGCAAAAGGTTTTTTCCAAGCCTTTGAAAATGGTAACAGAGAAAGGCTTGACAGTCCCCGCACACCCCGGACAATCCAGCCTTCCCTGCAGGAGAGCAGCTGATGGCAGCATTGCTGGGGGTCCCATTCAGGGGCTGGGAGGGGGGCCTTTGGGAGGGAGGGGTACCAGCCTCCCCTCCCCTTCTGTGTGTGTGGGGGTCTCCCTGGGGATCCAGGTGGGGACTCAGCCCAGGGAGGATGGGAGCAGAGTCCCAGGAGGCCCCAACTGCCTCCCTCCTGTCACAGTCACACCCTGAGGGGCCTTTGTGCCCCATTGTGGGTCTTTGTGTTCGATGTTGCTGCCCGTTGGGGAAGGAGGCCTCCAAATGGGCCTCTGGAGGGTCCTCAACTGATGACCACAATGGAGCCCAGAATTTCTCTGGCTAAAGAATAGACGGTCATTAAGTCAGTGTTGCCCCATTTATGACCTTTCTTCCAGCAGTTCTTAAGCGAATCTGGCTTCCCACTGACTTTGCTGGCTGGAAGGTCCCCAAAGACCCCCATGAGTCCAGGACACTCCGACCATCATAAATAGGAGACAGCTGCCCAAGCACATGACCATGGGGCTGCATCAGTAATTGTAAGCATGAGGAAAGGCTGAAAGTCCTTTTTCAGGTCCGTTGTGACTTTGAGCAGCCACTAAATGAAGCGTTGTGAATGGAGGCCAACCTGCTGCCTGAGCAGAGACTCGGCTGTCCTGGCAGCTGCCTCAGCCAAAGTCCCGGATGCTCTCAAGGGCCACCCCATGGAGAGAGCACTGTGGTAGTCCGTTCGGAGGCGCAGCAGGGCATGAGGGCCATGAAGGGAGCCATGTGGCCCAGGAAAGGGAGCCCCCCGACCACAGCTGTCCCTGTTCCTCCAGCAGGAGATTTTTAAAAATAAAACTTTTATTATTTTCCAAAGACAAACAAAACCAAACATAAAAACATAAACCATTAACAATTTCAAGTGTGTCGGTTGGTCACAAATCTCAGTGCCATCTCCTCACCATCAATACTCTCTATTACAGAAAAAAAAAGCTATACAATGCAAACAAGAAGTAATAGAAAAAAAAGAAAGATACAACCACCTATTTTCTATTGGGGAGATCTCAAAAAACTTATGCATTTTAATTCATACATTACCTAAATTATCTCCTCTATTAACCAATATCATTATTATTAACTCTCTACAGTATTATAATCTCTATATTATATTTTCATTCAACAATTTTATTTATCTCCATTATATCCATATATTACCAAGCTTTTTTATCTAACCATTGATAAAACATACTCCATATCTTGTAGTTTTTGTAAAACTGTTTTCTTCTTGATCTCTAATTTCAAATGTTAATCTGCTCATTTCGGCACAATCCAAAATTTTCCTGATCACTTCCTCCTCTGCAGGTATCTTGTCATTTCTCCAGTTTTTAGCAAATACAATTCTAGCAGCTGTTAATACATTAACAATCAAGTATTTCAACTCTTTGTTAATGTCTCTGGTACAATTCCCAATAAAAATATCTCAGGTTTCAAGTCTATATGTTGTTGTGTCATTTTTTCCAATCACGTGTGGATTTTAGTCCAATATCTTTTTGCATCAATGCAAGTCCACCACATATGGTAATAGGAACCTGGTATCTGGTGACATTTCCAACACTTGTCTGATTTATCCTTAAACATTCTTGCAATCCTTCTCGGGATAGGTGCCACCTGTAAAACATCTTATACAAATTTTCTTTATATGCAGTTGACATTGTCATTTTATAATTCTGATCCCATAGTGTTTGCCATCTCTAAATCTATCCCATAACCAAAATTTCCCCCAAGCAATCATTGTTTCCTTAACCTGTTCCTCCTCCATTCTAACATCTAATAAGTATCCATAAAGTTTTTAATTATTTTTCATTTGTACCCATCAAAATTTTATCCAATTCAGTTTGCTTATTATAAATACCTTCAGCCCTAACATCCTCCTCATGTCTAGATTGTATTTGCAAGTATGAAAACCAATTCATTTTATTCCTTGTTCTTGTAGTGTTTGCATCGATTTGAGTTCACCCTTTTCATTTAAAATCTCTCCATATCTAATTGTTTGTTTCTTTTATATATTATTGGATATGAAAAGCTTCAATAGTAGATACCCATAATGGAATTCGTATATAATGTTGTTTTTTAATTTTTCCCAGTTTAAAAACAAAGCTTCTCGAATATAATGCCTTCTAAAATATCCTTGCTTTTTAGTTCCCTTATACCATAAGAAAGCATGCCATCCTAGTAGCAAATCATGACCTTCTAAAGTTAATAATCTATTATTTCTCAATGTTATCCATTCCTTCACCCACATCAGACTTGCAGCTTGATAATACAGTTCCCAATTGGGCAGTGCAAACCCCCTCTTAACCTTGCATCTTGTAATAGTTTAAGTTTAATTCTTGGTTTTTACCATGCCATATAAATTTTGATACAATTTTATTTAGAACCTCAAAAAACTCTTTCCCAAGTCTAATTGGTATCATCTGAAATAAATATAAAATTCTAGGGAATACGTTCATCTTAACTGTTGATATTCTACCAATAAGAGACAATTGCATATTTCCCCATCTTTCCAGGTCTGTCGCTATCTGCTGCTTAAGTTTAATATAATTATCTTCTTTCAGCATACTATATCTTGATGTAATATATATTCCTAAATATTTAACCTTACTTGTGATCTGAATCTCTAATATATCTTCTAACTCTTTCTTACATTTTGCTAACATATTCTTTGTTAGGATCTTTGTTTTATCTTTATTAATTTTTAAACCTGCCACCATTCCATATTCTTCTATTTGCTCTATCAATTTAGGTGCTGATTTAAGTGGATCCTCTAAAATGAATAGCAAGTCATCTGCAAACGCAGTTTATATTCTTCTTTTTAAATTTTCATTCCTTTTATTTCTTCGTCTTCTCTAATAGCTCTATTCAGTACTTCTAATGTTAAGACAAACAGCAGAGGTGACAGAGGGCGACCTTGTCTAGTTCCTTTTCTTATCTCTATAGATTCTGTCAATTCTCCATTTACCAATATCTTGCTGTTTGCTTATTATATATTGTCTCAATGGCCTGTATAAGTTTTTCCAAAGCCCATTTGTGCCATTTGCAATATCATGAATCGCCAATTCACATTGTCAAATGCTTTTTGTGCATCTATGAACATCAGTGCCATCTGTTTTTCAGGGTGTGCTTCATAGTACTCCAAAGTATCTAAAATTATTCTCACATTTTGCTTAATTTGTCGTTTTGGCAAAAATCCATTTGGTCATGTGAATAAATTCATTTAAATATCTTTTCATTCTTTCTGCCAAATTGAAGCAAAAATTTATAATCTGAATTCAACAGTGAAATAGGTCTATAATTTTAACTTGTTGTAAGTCCATTTCTTCTTTAAGTATAAGGGTAATATAAGCTTCCAACCATGTCTCGGGTATTCTCTTTTTTAATAACACTTCATTCATCACTTCTAGAAGGTAGATGCTTAACACTTCCTGAAAGGTCTTGTAAAATTCGCGGTAAGCCATCTGGACTGGGTGCTTTTCCTGTATTTTGTTTCTTCAAGGCTTCTGCAAATTCCATCATGGTTATTGTTATGTATGTAGGTTTAAATGTTATTGGTTTATTTTGAACTGTTCTTGTAAAATGTCAAATAGGATTGGTTTAAATAGTGCGGGAAAACCCTGCACTCTGATTGGCTGGCAACTACGGCTGCTGGCTATAAGCAGCAGTAGCCCAGCCAAGTCCGGTCCATTCGAGCTGTAGTCACTTAATAAACTCTTCACTGAAGCTCTTCGCTCTGACTCTTCATACAAACATAACACTGGCGACGAGGATGGGATTCCCTGAAGAAGAGACGAGCGGAAGACAAGCAGAAGAGCGAGATGGCTGCGCTGAACACCCCCAGCCCCGTTCGATCCGGCGGCGAAGACTGGGAATCGTATGCGGATCGCTTCCAGATGTACTTGGAAGGAAACGACCTCGTCGATATCCCGAGAAGTGGAAGAGGGCGGTATTTCTCACGCACTGCGGTCCAGCAGTCTTCAAGATGGCGAAGGCATTGGGGAGCTGTAGACTTGAAGATAATGGAATGGCCTGATTTGGAAAAGCTTTTAAGAGCCCATTACACCCACAAGTATCGTGCCTCATTAAGAGACACGAGTTTTACCGTCGGGATCAAGGGGAAAGCAAAATGTTAATGACTTCATGGCAAGTTTAAGGGACATTGGGGGTGCTTGTGACTTTACCAACTTAGAAGAGGCCATGTGTGATCAGTTTGTTCTAGGCCTCAAAGATAAGGTCTTACAAAGCAAACTGCTAATGAAACCTAAGATCACGTTTAAGGAGGCCATAGAGGAAGCTGTTTCAGTGGAAGCAACCAAGTCCACAGCAGCAGCCATGAAGAAAATTAACAAGGCCTCAAGCCATTCTGATGTGGAAAAGTCCACAACAACCCATTGTGAGCAAATAGACTCTGATTCAGATTGCAGTGAGGTGGAGGAAGGAATTTTTAGACTCAGAATGGAGAAGAACAGGAAAGACCCTGGAAAAAAGAGGCAAGAATTTTATTGCAGAGTCTGTGGGGGGGGCACCCCCGCACTGAATGCAAGTTTTTAGACACCATCTTCCTACGTTGTGAGAAAAGGGGTCACCTAGCAAGAGTCTGCAAATCATCCAGAACTCCACCTAGTAGGAAGAAATTTCCTGAAAAGGATTTTAAGCCCAACAACTTCATTGAAAAGATGGGGCGCAATGCAGAAGCAAATGGGAAGAATGAAACTCATCAAACAGTCACCATTGGTCATTCTTCACCCTTAAGAAGCAGAAAAGTACACGTGAAGGTGTTCATTGAAGGAAGGCCTTGCCAAATGGAAGTGGACTCAGGCTCTTATTTATCTATGGTGCCATGGGACACTATTCACAGTCTACTTCCCAACATCCAGAAGAAACATTTTCAGAAGCAAGCACTGACTCTTAAAGACTACCAAGGGAACAAGATTCCAGTAGTTGGAGCAAGAGATTTCAATGTGCAGTTTAAAGGCCACACCAAACGTTTGCCCCTGACCATCGTGGACAAGGATCGCCCAAGTTTGCTGGGACTTGAGTGGTTCAAGCCACTAGGCATCGAGGTGACTAGCATCAATCATGTGAGCAACTCTGAATGGGAGGAGGCCTTGAAGTCTGAGTTTCCAGAGGTCTTCAGCGAAGGACTGGGCAAGTATATGGGGACCCCTATCACTTTCAACCTAGATCCCAAGGTGCCCCAATTCGTTTAAAGCCCAGGAGGGTTCCATTTGCTTTAAAGGAAAAAATTGATGCACAATTAGACAAATTAATTGCTCAAGGGGTTTTAGAGCCCACTGATCAATCCAGATGGGAAACACCCATAGTCACACCAGCCAAGGCTGATGGGTCAGTAAGAATTTGTGGAGACTATAAGGGGACACTGAACCATGCGCTGCAGCAGAGCGCATATCCTGGGCCAGTTGTGCATCATCTGTTACATTCACTTGGCAGGGGTACAGTCTTTGCCAAATTGGATTTGGCCCAAGCATATCAACAACTAACAGTTGATGATGTCACTGCAGAGGCCCAAACCATTGTGACTCACAGAGGTGCCTTCAAATGTAAAAGGTTACAATTTGGAGTAAGCGTGGCACCAGGCATCTTTCAAAGCCTTATGGAAAGAATGCTTCAAGGACTGCCAGGGGTAGTGCCTTACTTTGATGATGTGTTAATCTCTGCTGAAAATGACACTCAGCTTCAAGAAAGACTCAGAGAAGTCCTTACCAGATTCAGAAAAGCGGGTTAAAAGTCAAGGAAGAAAATGCACACTTAAGACAGACAGGGTTGAGTTCCTGGGCTACATGATTGACAAGCATGGCATCCACCCTACTGATGCCAAGGTTAAAGCAATCAAAGAAGCCCTAAACCTAAATGCAAAACAGATTTGCAAGCCTTCCTTGGACTTATTAACTTTTATCACATGTTTCTACCTAAAAGGCAACCATTGCTGAACCTTTGCACAGATTACTTGATAAGAAGGCTGTTTGAATCTGGGGAGGAAGGAACAATCAGCATTTAACAGTATTAAGAGACTAATCACATCTGATGCTGTACTGATACAGTTCTCTGAGAATTTGCCTGTTGTACTGACTTGTGATGCATCCCCTTTTGGTGTGTGGGGGGTTTGAGCCACAGGCTTCCCAGTGGAGAGAACCCTATTGCATTTTACTCTTGCACTTTGACCAAAGCAGAGAGGAATTATAGCCAACTGGACAAAGAGGCATTGGCAGTTGTTGCAGCTGTCAAGAAATTTCATGAATATCTGTATGGCAGGACATTTACCATTGTTACAGATCACAAACCTTTGTTAGGCATTGTGGCAGGAGACAAACCTACATCTACTATCCTGTCACCAAGAATGCTGAGGTGGACTGAATTTCTTGCAGCTTATTCATACAAACTGATTCACAGGCCTGGCAAGGACATTGGACATGCTGATGCACTGAGTCGTTGCCCACTGCCTTGCCACAAGGAGGACTTTGAACCTGAAACACACACCTTTTCCTAGAAACTGTTGCTAAGCTTCCAGTTCATGCTGCTGAAATTGCCAGAGAGACTGCCAAAGACAGTGTGTTGGCTCCTGTCATAGGCTGGATTAAGAAAGGTTGGCCTTTTCAAGATCTACCACACCTTGCTCAACCTTTAAGTCCAGGCAAACTGAATTATCTGTATTAAGAGGATGTATTTTGTGGGGTAACAGGGTGGTTATTCCTGCAAAACTGCAAAGAGAGGTTTGGAAATGTTACATGAGGGTCATCCTGGTATTGTAAGGATGAAGGGATTGGCCAGGAGTTATGTATGGTGGCCAGGTATTGACAAAATGGTTGAAAACTGGGTTGCATCTTGTCCCAATTGCCAGGTGGTCAGGCCTGCCCCACCTCACGCCCCCCCACAGGAATGGGAATGTCCTAGGGGCCCGTGATCTAGGATCCACATTGATTTCGCAGGCCCTACTAGAGGGCACACTTTTCTTGTTATAGTAGATGCATATTCCAAATGGCTGGAGGTATTTCCCATGACATCCACCACAACTGATGCTGTCATCAAGCAGCTCAGAAAACTGTTGTAACCCATGGGTTACCTGATGTTCTTGTCTCTGACAATGGCCCTCAATTTACATCTAACATTTTTGAATCCTTTCTAGCACAACAGGGTATCAGACATGCCCTTACTGCCCCTGGGCACCCTTCGCTAACGGCCGGGCTGAACGCATGGTACATTTTACCAAAGAGAAGCTCCAGCAACTGGGTCCTGGGGACATCACTGAGAAGCTTGAAAAACTTCTTAGTGTTCAGCACATCACTCCTAGCCCATCTACTAACTTATCCCCAGCAGAGTTGTTGATGGGTAGGAAACTTAGGTCTTCCCTTGACCGCCTTCATCCCACTTACGCACCCAACGCCACTAGATTCCACTTCCAAAGTTTGCACATTCAGTGTGGGTGATTCTGTTTATGCTAAGAACCTTATAGATGAACCTTTGTGGATTCCTGCTGAGATAACTCAGATCACAGGCCCTCGTTCTACAGGGTGCAAACAGAGGATGGACTCCTCTGGAGCAGGACACATTGATCAACTTAGATCCAGGTTCTCTCAGGAACATCGCACTTGTTCTCTCTAGTTCCTCACCTGATGTCAATTCTAGGGGAAGGGGAGGAACAGGAGGAAAATCAGCAAGCAAGAATCAACCCCATGTGTAATGAGCCATTACGACAGGAACCATTCCAAAACCTGTCACAATGCCAAAATCCATCCTTAGAAGTGGAAGATTGTACATCACTACCTGACTTGGGTGCTGACATTGGGCTGGAGATGGGTTAGGAGGAGAGACCAGATTCTAACAATCAAACAGGATCTTCTTTCACAGGAAGTCCCAGCAGGGAAATGTCAGCAGACACATTTCCTCTCTCACTGGGTGAGAATGTTAAAACTTTTGAACCACGAAGGTCACAACGTACACGCAAGAGCCCCACCTATTTAAAAGAATACATTAGATAGGTTGGGGTTTGGTATGGACTCAACCTAGTGGGAGGGGTGTTATGTATGTAGGTTTGAATGTCATTGGTTTAGTTTGAATTGTTCTTGTAAAATGTCAAATGGGATTGGTTTAAATAGTGCGGGAAAACCCTGCACTCTGATTGGCTGGCAACTACGGCTGCTGGCTAAAAGCAGCCGTAGCCCAGCCAAGTCGGGTCCATTCGAGCTGTAGTCACTTAATAAACTCTTCACTGAAGCTCTTCGCGTCTGACTCTTCATGCAAACTTAACAGTATAGAATCTCCTGTTCAAACAGGGGTTGGGCTAGATGACCTCCAAGATGCTTTCCAAACCTATTATTCTATGTTCTATTGCAGCTTGTAACTTCTATGAACAAGTGGAAGTTTTAACCTGCATGTAACCCATCAAATTTCCAGAGTTGGGAGGTAATGTCCATTTTCTGCCTAAGCAGAGGGTTGGACTAGAAGACCAACCATTTGGCAGAGGCCTATCAGCCTTATTTTGGCTACTACTTCTTCAACGCCGTCCTGATGCTCCTTGATGTTCTCAATGTTTTCTGGTCCTGTGTGATCATCCTCATGCTTTATAGGTTCCTGATCCAAGGCAAGGTAATGGCATAAATTGGGCACTCGTGAATTGGGCACTCAGCACTCGGGAAGGTGGGAACAGAAGGCTCATGTTGGGGAGAGGAGAGAAGACCATCAGTTACCATATTTTTCAGACTATTAGATGCACTCCCCCGCAAAAAAAGTGGGTGGAAATGTCTGTCCATCTTATAGAGCAAATATGGGCCTGTTTTTGCCCTCTTGAACCCTCCACACATCCCATTTTTGCCCTCCCCAGCATCCAGATGCACCCTGTGTCAGCATTCCAACTAACAAACTGCAAACCAACAAACTCCGAAAACAAGCATTCCTCCAAGTTCCATTTTATTATAGTTGTCATATTGGCACATCAGAGAAAACCCGAATCGGAGAGTTCCAGTGTTTCCTTTCCCAAAAGAGAAATTAAAAATCCATCCTCTGCATCCATCAGTCCATTACAGGGCACAATCAAATTGTTGTCCCAACTGGAGACATCCTCCAGTCCTCCCTCCAGGTGCAGGGCAACATGTTCTTGACTCTCTGAGAAAGAATGTTGTTCAGTCTAATCTTCTACCTTACCATGAAATCCCACTCCCAAATTCCCAGACACTAATTGTGGCAGCCTCAAAGCTTCTAAGTGAAATATGGCTTCCAAGGCTGACACACTGATAAAATAGATTCCATATTTGATAATATTCTGTATATTCTTTCTGTTTCATTTTTAATGCCAGTCTGTCCATTTCTGCACATTCTAGTATTCTCTTAATTATTTCTTATTATCTCATGGTATTATTTCATTTATCCAGCATTGTGCAAATATAACCCTCACTGCTGTCAAGATGTGCAATATTAAATGCATACTTTTCTTATTAAGTTTATCTGAAATTATACCTCATAAAACCATCTCTAATAAATGAATTGTGTCTATTCATTAGGTTTAAAATCTACATGCTTTCCAATAGTCATTCTTAGCCATTTATGTATTTTCCCATTTTTTTTGCTTTACACAAGTCCACCACATATGATAATATGTGCCCATTCTTGATTCCTTTTCCAACATTTGCTAGACATATTTTTTTAATTTTAGCTAACTTAGCTGGTGGTATGTACCATCTATAAAACATTTTAGATCAGTTTCTTTTATACAATGTTGCCATTAACAATGGCCTCTGTAACATTTTGAAGCCCCTTCTTCTAAAGAGCCATGGGCTTGCCTGTATGCCATGCAAAACATAGCACAGCCCTTGGGTTGTCCAAAAGATAAGCATATCCGATGCAAAAGCAAGTTGTGTGTCCTCCAAAGGGTTTTGCCCTCTGATGGACTCCAGCTGAGCAGGATTGAAGAGAGGTGACATCTCTGTTTCTCTGCTGTAGGAAGGATACATGGAGTGACTCAGAGGGCAGCGAGGAAGAGGATGTGGATGAAGTGGACCAGAAAGCAGAACAAAACAAAACAAACAGCACCATTGTCAAGGAATTGTGCAACAGGTGTTCAAATGAGGTCATAGAAACTGACACGAACTTATAGTTTGGACTAGATGGCCTACAAAGGGGTGGGTTAGACTAGATGACCTACAAAGTTTCTTTCAAGTATTCTACTCTACTATACTCCACTTACTCCACTCATTTCTATTTCTATTTCTATTATTTCTATTTCTACTCTATTAATTCTACTCTATATTCTGTTCTATATTCTATTCTGTTCTATGTTTTATTTCTTCTCTTCTATATTATCTTCTATATTTTCCTCTTCTATTCATTTTCTATTCTATTCCAGTTCTATTTCTAGTCCTATTATTTCTTTTTCTATTGTTAGGCAATGAAGAGCATCATGAGGTAAATCACAAACATATAGTGCACACAGAAGAAAAAGGTGGGAAAAAGGAAAACTCCCCCTTTACACCCACAGCAACCAATCATAGCATAGATTGCCTCATGCAGGAGCCAGCACTCTTACAATGGAGGTGTGTGCATGTGCATATGCGAACGTGCTTGCCAGCCACTTGCACGAAGCATCCCCTCTTCTTCCCCCTAGAGGTCAGCAAATCCAGAAACATTGGGGAACTCTGCCCTAGAATATAAAATGAGAATGGACTCCTCTCCTTCTAGCACGGATGCTGTGACCTAGTTTGGTCATAAAAGGTCTGCCAGAACACAAGCAATGTGTCAGGTGCCACAGATCTCTAACGGAACACTGCTATTCTAGTGGGAGCAGGGATTCTTTCACATGGAGTTTTCCTTTCATGGCTTTGATGCATCTTTTGGGGAAATTGGGAGCGGGGAAGAATGTGCCTCGGGCCATCTGTTTTGTCTCACCACCGGAGAAGTGAGATCATGGGACCTAGGAACTATTATCACATCCTCAGCCTGAAGTGAGCGTCCCGAGTCCTTCTGGAGAGGGGGCGGCATACAAGTCGAATAAGCAAACAAACAAACAAACAAATAAATAAATAAGTTCTCACAACATCTTTGCAACTTGGGATCATCTCAAAGTTGAACTGGACATTGGGAGAAGCCTCAGAGAAAGTGGTTTAACCTAACGCTTATGTGGGAAATTCAGATCCTGCCTACACTCTCTCTGCTATCACTGTCTTCTTATAAAAGTTCCTTTTGAAATGCTTTTCATTTCTGCAGTTCTGCTTTCCTGAGAAGGCTGGCAAGGCAGGACCATACACAATGTCAGAGAGCACCAAGAACCCTTATTTCAACCCTGAGCTACAATTCCTCTATCAAAACTACATCTTGACTGCAGAGGCTCGGTTTCACGTTAAGTCAAATATGCAACTTCACCTTAATTCTCAAGTCCATCTCTGTGGATTACAACTAAGAGACACAAACATGTTTTTCCCTTTCTGGTATGCAAACAAATCTAATAATAATTGCATAGGACAATTGCTTTTCTTTGTAATTATCATTGGAACCGTAATTCTTAATTTATTCCCTGTGGATTTCTTCTTCCAAGATTTATGTTCTAATATAAAATCAGATTTTAATAAATATGCCTGGAATTCCCAGGTGGGGGGCAGGACATGTCAACTCACTTTGTCTTGCAAAGAGCTAACTCCTGGGTTTGATGAGACTCAGCTGGCCTTAGCTTTGTCTTTGGTCACAGCCCAAACTCTTAATAAGGGAAGGATGGTTGATATAAATTTTGCAACAAAGCCATTCAGGTGCAACATCCTATCTCTGTAAGCTCTGGTGAGATTTCAAGTACTACCTGCAGTTCACCTTCTGCACAGACCTAGATTTCTGATCTAGAAGGGAAGGTGAGAAGAATGACTGGGCTGTCTCTCCTGCTGCTGCTCTTCTGGCTTCCAACTTCTGCAAAAGAGGATGCAAAC
>SOZL01001258.1:110703-127393 GCA_009733165.1 Naja naja
TTTCTTTCCTCCTCCTCCCCTCCCTCCTCTTCCAGTCACCAGCAGACTTCTCCTCCCCCTCCACACACCCAAGATCCCAGCTCCTCGCCCAACTTCTTAGCACACCTTGCGTTCCCTAAAGACAATGTAGTTGTCAGAAGCAGGACTTTTGAAGACATCCGGCTTGGTGATGGCAAACAGGGGCACAAGTGACTGTCAATTACGTAAGTGAGCATTTGCCTGTCAACTCCGAAAATATTTCTAGGGTCTTTATAGAGTCGCCAACAGAAAGGGAGGGGGGAAAGGGGTTTGAAAGAGCAGTGCGGCTGCTTGGAAATCAAAGTGCATTCCATAAATAGTTTTTCAGAGATAGTAACAAGTGACTGAAATTTCTGCCAAGCAAAATTCTAACTGGAGAAACATGATTGATGGTTCTGGGCTATGGATGTGTCCCATTGGAGAATATGAATTGTGATACACCCAGGGGGTGGGTGGGGGCAACCAGGGTCAAGGGTGACAATGAATGACATGCCTCAGATTTGGTTGCACCCAGGCAGTGCCAACATGTTCACTCCCAATAAATCTTTTTGAAGTTTTGAAAGCTTTGGCTCGAGACTCAGGGTTTAACTGGGGTAATTGCCAGAATCCTGACACTGCTTCACCACAATTGAGCCTGAAATTTCTGTGGCTGAACAAGATGGTGGTTAATTGAATTGCACCACTCTCCGTGTATCAAGTCTTGTGTCCCCACCGCCCCACACTCCTTCTAGTCTCCAGCAATTTCATTTTTAATCTATTGATCAATGGAAAGGAGGCAATTTCAGGCACCTTGCGAGCACAGCCTTCAATAGCACTCAAGTGCTTAACGGGAGTTCTAGTATCGGCTTAGGGAGGAAAGCGGAGTGGGCAACTCAGGGCCAATCTACAGGAGACTGGGAGTTCTAGTCCCACCTGAGGCAGGAAAGATGGCTGAGTGACTTTGGCCCAATCATCTGCATAAGCTGTCCATGGTACTGGAATATTTGGCTCTTCCAAATCCGAGAGCGACCCTTCGTTGCTTTCTGAATCATTGGATGATCCTGCCAAAAATATAGATTTTAGTGTCTTCTCTCTGCACTTCTTTCGCAAGGCTCAGTCCTCGACTTACGATGGCAATTGAGACCCGCATTGTCATCATTAAGTGAGACGTAGTGATCTTTGCCCCCCCATCTTATTCCCTTTCGTGCCACAATTCTTAAGAGAACCACTCCATTTGTTATGAGAGTTACACACAATTGTAGAATGCTCGGGCTGGAAGGGACCTTGGAGGTCTTCTAGACTAACCTCCCTGCCCATCCTTGTAGACATCACTGAAGGACGCACCAAAGATCATAGAATGCTCAGGATGCAAGGGACCTTGGAGGTCTTCTAGGCCAACCTCCCACCCATCCCGTTGGGCATCTCTGAAGAACCCACCAAAGATCATAGAACCTTTGGGCTGGAAGGGTCCCTGGAGGTCTTCTAGTCCAACCCCCCCTCCACCTCACATGACAAGTCATGGCCAACTAGTCAACCATGGAGCTTCATTCAAAGCAGCCACGGCAAAGCCCCCACACTAAGAGAAATGTTGGCTAGCCAACTCAGCCTGACGTCTTCCTACCTTTGGGGTTGATGTTGTGGGCCCTCTTCTCCGTCAAGGATGTCTTCTCTTCCAGTAGCATCATACCCGCCTCACGCAGATTCTCCAGATCCCGCACATCGCTCAAACTTGACTCTGGCGGGAAGGAAACCTGAGAAGCTTGCTTATCCCATGCCAATCCCAAATACTTGAGGTGGGAATCTTGGTGGCCAGGCAACGGGTTGCTCCCTCGGGCATCTTGGCCACCGGGAAGTTGGTGGAGACCCGAAGACCTGGCACTCTCGGAAGCTGGGAAAAAGAGGAAGTTGAGGGTCAGGACTTCGGACCTCTTCTTTTCCCATTGGTTGGCTTTTCTTGGGAGGGGTGGACAGACAACCCCCAACCATTGGTTGTCCTTGAAATCTGATCAACAGGCCGTCCTACCATAGAGTTTAGTGTGCTAGAGTGAGTGTGGGGTTGACTCCCTTTTTAATCTAAGGTTAAGGGAGGGAGTGTGGCTTTTGTTTCCCCCTTGGTAGTTATTATTAT
Organism: Naja naja; assembly: GCA_009733165.1. Lineage (NCBI taxonomy): Eukaryota > Metazoa > Chordata > Lepidosauria > Squamata > Elapidae > Naja > Naja naja. The sequence continues at coordinate 112,829 of SOZL01001258.1, forward strand.
TATTATTTATTTAGATTGTATGCCGCCCTTCTCCTATGGACTCAGGGCGCTTAACATTTAAAAACCGAACAAATTACAATAAAAAATAATTAAATAACATCAAGTCTAAAACCAGTTAATTAAAATTACATTAAAACAACTAAAATAACCGACCCCAGGGTCAGTCCAGACCAGCCTGCTGAAATAGCCAGGTCTTCAGGTCTCAAGCAAAAGAGCAGAGATCAGGGGCCAAACGGAGATCCACAGAGAGCTGATTCCACAGGAATGGTGCCCCACAGAAAGGCCCTAGCCCTGGGAACCGCCAGCCGACAGTGTCTAACCTACGGAATCCCAAGGAGGCCCCTCCTGTGGGAGCACACGGGCAATCGGAGTGTGATCGAGGAGACGCCTCATAAGTACCCCAAGCCATTTAGGGCTTTATAAGTTGTTACTAGCACCTTGAAGGCAACCCTATTGCTGAGCACACTGGGTTGCATCCTGTGAATTGTAAGCCACCCTGAGTCTCCTGCAATAATAAATAATAATAATAATAATAATAATAACCCGGGAGGCAGCCAGTAGCCAGTGCAAGTCGCGCAGGAGGGATGTAACATGGGAGTATCGGGACACCCTCACAGCCGCTGTGCCGAGGGACCAGCTGCAACCCCGGTGGTCCACAAGGCAGCCCCATGTTGAGAGCGCAGTAGTCAATTCTGGAAGTGACGAGCATGAGTGACCGCTCAAGGGCATCTTGGCTCAGATAAGGCGGAGCTGGCGAACCAGCCAAACCTGGGCAAAAGCTCCCCTGGCCACAGCCCCCACCTGCTCCTCTAAACTGAGCTGTGGATCCAGGAGGACGCCCAGATTCCTCGCCTATCCACAGGGGCAACACTCTCCCCATGACGAAGATGGCACATCCACTGAAAACCGAGATGCCGGTAAGAACAGCCACTCAGCCTTGGCCGGGTTGAGCCAGAGCCTGTTACTCCCCATCCAGACCTGCACCGCCTCCAGGCACCGTGTCAAGCCTTTCTCTGCTACCATCTTCAAAGGCTTGGAGAAAGGAAGTTAAATGTTTAAAATGAATATAGATCTACTGTCATATTTGCATGTAAAAGTGACGACCCGGGAACATGCTGTCTACTGAAAAGAGCTGTTTTAAAAAATTGTTAAAAATTGAATAAAATTTGTTATAAAAATGCAGTGACATCCCCTTCTTTTGTCTGTTGCTTAAAATCAGATAAGGCACATCTTCTCACGCAGATATTTGTGCTGCGCTGCTGGAAGTGGTTTGTTGAGCATGTCAGCAAACTGATCATGTGTGGACACATACTATAATTTAACAAAACCTTGTTTAACCAATTGCTTTATGTTCTTGTAACGAATGTCAATGTGTCTGGACCTAGAACCTGTGAAACGTGTTTCAGAAATATAAACCACAGATTCGTTGTCTTCCATCATGGTGATTGGCTGGATCGGGCATGTCCAGATATCTGTGACTAAAGCATCAAACCATGTTAGAGAATTGCAAGCATCTGAAACACAAGCATATTCAGCTTCAGTAGATGAGCAAGAAATGAAATTCTGTTTACGCACTTGCCAGTAAACAGGACACCCATTTAAGAACATCATATAACCTGAGGTACTTTTACGTGACTTCTTATCACTCGCCCAATCAGAATCTGCATAACAACATAATTCTGCATAATCAGTATGTGTCGGTTCTAACAACAACTTCATATTTTTAGTGTGCTTTAGATATCTCAATAACTTCTTAATGCATAACCAATGAAACTGTTTTGCCTTACCTATGCGTGTCGTGACAAAAGATTAACACTAAGTGAAATGTCGGGTCTGGTCCAACTACTAATGTATAACAGTGACCCAGTGACTGAACGATAAAGTGTTTGATCTTCAAAATCAGGACTTGGTTCATGTGCCAGATTATGAAAATCTGTTTGCATAGGTATGCTAGTCGTTTTAGCATCCTTCATATTGCAATGATGCAACAATTGTTCAATCTTATCCTCTTGTGAAAGACTAAACCCCTTCTGAGTTTTGGTAATCTGAACACCCAAATAAGTGTTAATGTGACCTAAAGATTTCAATGTAAAACATTTCTGGAAAGCTTTAGCAAAATTCTCACTCATTTGCTTATTTGGACCAATATAAACAACATCATCAACATAAACAAGAATTATCTCATACATATTCTTAGATCTTTTTGTGAACACGCATTCATCAGTTTCGGACTTAATAAAGCCCATTGAATACCACATTAAACCAGACTGTTTCAGACCGTAAAGACTTTTGTTCAAGAGCCAGGTATCCCCTTCTTGCTTCCAAAATCCTGGAGGACCTCTGACGTAAATTTCTTCATCCAAGTCAGCATTCAGATAAGCTGTTTCCACATCAAACTGGAAAAAACTTCTAAACCAAGCATAGTTGCAGTGGCTAAAGCAATTTTCACACTCTCAGTCTGAACTGTCGGTGAGTAAGTATTTGTGTAGTCCTCAGGATAACGCTATTGTGAAACCCTGAGCTACAAGTCTGGCCTTGTATAATGACTCACCATTTGGCTTCTTCTTAATTCTGTAGACCCATCTGGTGCCAATAACTTTCTTGTTTGCTGGAGGACTTGCAGGCGTAAACACCTTGAGTTTCTTTAGACTGTCCATTTCAGCCTGCATTGCCTCATACCATTTCTCTTGCTCTGAATCAGGAAGATCCTTTATTTGTGTGAACTTGTCAGGAGGCAGTGTAACATTACAAATCAACGGTAAAGGTGCTTTTGTCAATTGCCATGAATATCGTTTCGGAGGGATCCCCTTCGTGGTCCTCTCGGAACATCTCGGAACAACTGTCCATTCTTCTTCCATTTCGTCCTCGTCTTCTTCAAAGTCGCTAGCCTCAGCATCGACGGCTCACGGAGACGGAACATCTGGTTGAGAAGAACTAGTTGATGGAACATCCACCTGTGAATCTTGATCATCAGGCTGCGTAACATCAATGGCTTCATCTCTAGGAAAATAAACTCCAGGATCATTAGAGTGAATCCTGGACCAGTCAGCATCTTCCTCAAAATTGAAGGACTGAGAAATAACAATTATGTGTCTGGAGTCAATGAATTTGCTGCATTTTGAATTGTCATCAATGCCCATGAATCTCATTCTTTTTGCTGCTGGACCTCCTTTTCTTCTTTGAGCTAATGGAATGTTCACCATAGCATATGCACCAAAAATATGGATGTTTTTGAGATCTGGTTTATACCCAAATAACTTGAAGAAAGGAGTCTGATTTATTACACTACTCCAGATGCGGTTAACAATGTAATTTGCATATTTAATAGCTTCACCCCAGTATGGGAGACTGAGATTAGCATCTTCTAGGAGATATCGCATCATGGTTTGTAGGACGCCATTCCTTCGCCTACTCCATTTTCCACAGGAACATAAGGGGCTGAGATTGTTGGGGGCAATAAGCTGACTTTGTAAAAAATGCCGCTTAGTAATAAGCAGGCATATACAATGGAAGGAAGGCTATTGCTGAGCATTGGGTTGTATCCCAAAATTGTAAGCCACCCTGAGTCTCCGGAGAAGGGCGGGATATAAATATGAATAAATAAAAAAAAAAACATTCTCCCCTTTGGGTTGAATAATATATAAAACCTTACATCCTTATTCCATACTTATCACAACACATGTTATGTTTAACACTGCCTTGTGCTTTTGTAAAGTTATCTGCAATATTGTCTTCAGATGCACAATATTCCAATACAATCATTCCATTCTGCACACATTGCCTGACATTTAGATAACGTATATCAGTGTGTTTAGACCTAGTCTTTACAGCAAGACTAGACGCCATTTGTATTGCTGCTTGATTATCTTCATACACAGTCAGTGGTTCTACCTTGATACCTATATCAGACATCAGTTGTTTGTAGAATACTAGATCTGTACATAACAGAGATAAACAGGAAAATTCAGCTTCCATCGTCGACAAACTGACATGTTTTTGCCTTATAGACCGCCATCCTATCAATACTTTACCTAATAACACTGCTGTACCTGATGTCGATCTACATGTAGATAGATCAGTTGCAAAACTTGCATCAGCATACGCAGTCAGTTTCAGATCATTACTAGGCTCTAAATACAATGCATAATGCATTGTACGCTTCAGATATCTCAGTATGCGTTTTGTGGCTTGCCAGTGTCTTTCAGTTGGTTCAGAATTAAATCTAGCTAACTGGTTTACACTATAAGCAATATCCGGACGGGACCAATTGCTTAAATAAGACAAACTACCAATCAAGGATTGATAGATGTTCTTATCAAACATTGGGCTTTTACCATCAGTATTACAAAACTCTTGGCTCATGGGTGTCTTTGCTGGTTTACACAGCTCCATTTTAAACATCTTTAGCAGTCTATCGATTTTCGCTACCTGAGAAATTTTATAGCCTCTGTCAGTTTTGTCTATTTGTAACCCAAGATATTGTTTAATTTCACCTAGATTTTTTATTCTGAACTTCTTATCCAACAATGAAATTATGTCTGCTGCTTCCTTTTCAGTTTTCGTGATTGAAGCTATGTCATCTGTAAATAAGAGCAATAATGATATGGAACTATCAGTTTCCCTTTTAAATAAACACGGGTCTGCAATGCCAGCTACGAATCCTATCCTGTCTAACTCTTTAACTATGCATTGGTTCCACTCATAACCTGACTGCTTTAATCCATATAAACTCTTTTTCAGCCTCCAACAATCAGTGTTGTTATCCTCTTTTATTCCAAGAGGCTTCTTCATATATATGTTATGTTGCAACGGTGCATGCAAGTATGCTGTTTCCACATCTAAATGATTTATGATATATTTTTGTTTTGTTGCCCATACCAAAGCTGCACGCAAAGTTGTAGCTTTCAGGCTAGGAGATGCCCTGCGTACAGACCGGTGTTGCCCCCTGTGGATAGGGCCCGGAATTTGGGGGTCCTCCTGGATGTTCGGCTCCGGTTGGAAGAGCAGGTGGGAGCCATCACCAGGGGACCTTGCCCAACTCTGTCTTGTTGCCAACTCGCCCATTCCTGGACCGGGATGCCCTGACAGTCACTCATGCCCTTGTTACGACTCGACTACTGCAACGCTCTCTATCTAGGACTGCCCTTGCATACCATCCGAGACTGCAGCTGGTGCAAAATGCGGCTGGTGGTGATGGGAGTTTGTTCTCCCATGTTAGCCCCCTCCCGCTGCCTGCATTGGTTGCCGTTGCCCTCCGGTGTAAGGTTTTAACTTTAACATACAAAGTCCTACATGACATGGGTCCTTATTAAGGGAGACTGCTGCCGACATCGAATACTAACCGCCCTGTACGAAGTCTCAGACAGGGACTCCTTGGTCCCATCAGCCGGGCATGCGGCTGGCGGTCCGACGCGTGCCTACTCTGTCGCGGTCCCTGAACTCTGGAACCAACTTCCTGGGGCTCCGCTTGGCCCCTGACCTCCGCACCTTCCGCCATGACCTGAAGACCTGGTTATTTGACCAATCCGGCTGTGACCCATGGGTGGGGTGTTTTAGATTTTGGTGGTTTTAAGTTTTGTATTAATTGGGACCATTAGTTTAATTCTTTTTTAAATATTTATTGTGTTTGTTTTTATTGTAAGTCCCGAGTCTTCAGAGATGGGGCGGCATATAAGTCCCATTAATAAATAAATAAATAATAAACACATCATAATCGTTTGCAGTTTGACTAAAACCTTGAGCAACCAACCTAGCCTTATGGGTTACAGTCCCATCTATGCTGGTTTTTATTTTATATACCCACTTGCATCCCACTGCATGTTCACCAGGAGGTAGTTTTACATTCTCATAAACCTCTAGCCTTTTTAATGAGTTTAGTTCTCTATTCATAGCTTCCTGCCAAGCAGCCTGATCCTTGGCTGGATACATTTTCAACTCATCATAAATTGATGGAACTACATTAATCTGGCATACTATGCTGGCTTGATACCTATCCGGTGGCCTAGATATATATGCGTTCTTCTAGGTAACACAGGACTTACAGGTTGATCCTCTTGTTTTATCTCCTCTTGAGATACTACATCATCCTGTGCCATTTCCTCTACTTTAACATCAATTACTGGATCTTCCTCAGGGACAATCTTAGTCTCAATAATCACATCATCAGTAGACTCTAGTCGATTCCACCCTATATGCTCTAGGAATTTGGCACTAGCACTACTGTGTGTATTTGTTGTGCCTGGTGCCCAAAATCTATATGATTTGTGATTAGAATTATATCCAACAAAGATCAGCTTCTTGGCTCTGGACTGCCCTTTTGTTCTCATCTGAGATGGAACATGTACCCATGCAGGGGTACCAAATGTATGGAGATAATCTAGGTTTGGCTTTTTACCATGCCAAAGTGTGAATGGTATTTTACCTGTAGTTGAGTGCACTACATTATTCAACAGACTATTGGCACACATAATAGCCTCTCCCCATAACGACCTAGGCAAAATAGCATAATTAAGCATAGTACGAGCCATAGCTTGCAATGTTTGTCCTCATCTCTCAATGTACGAGTTACGTTCAGCTCGAAAAAGTTCAGAATGTTTATGCTTCACACCTAGATTTGCTAACTTTGTTTGAAACTCCTTGTTAACAAATTCCATCCCATTATCAGTTACTACAGTTATTAATTTGTGCTTACTCTTCCGCTCAGCAAACTTTAACCAATTAAAGAAGTTCTGGCACCTTTCAGTTTTTGTTTTCATCAAATAACAAAAACCATATCTAGAGTAGTGATCCACAATACTCAGTATATAACAGGCACCACCCAAACTGGGTTTCATAGGACCAATTAAATCCACAAACACCACCTCTAGAGGTTCCTTCGTTTTAAAACCATTAACCCTGTTTGCAGGAGTAACCTTGCTCTTTTCTTGGTTGCAAGCATTGCAGTTTAAATACCTGTTGCAAGGCTTCAATTTCACTCCCTCTGCTAACTTAATGGTTTGTTTTATCTTTTCAAAATTAACATGCCCCAGACGCCTATGTAGTAAGTGAATACATTCATCATGTGGCTTGTCGTTACTACAAAGTGAGTTAGTTGTCAGCAACTGGTCAGTACATATGACATATAGCTCATTTTCCAGCTGAGCGGTAACACATTTACCCTCTTTTTCTATCATACATTTATCTCCCCTGAAGTTTACTTCGTAACCAAGTTTAGCTAAAACCCTAATTGATAACAGGTTACACTTCAGTTTAGGGACGTATAACATAGGTAAATGCTCCTTTAACCATGGACAATATGCATTACCTTCACCCTCTGCTTTCCTCTTCCAACTGTTTGCCAATGAAACATGTTGTGTACTTTTAAACATTTTTACAAAATGCTTTTGTTAGTTGTAATACATTGTGAGGCTCCACTATCAACAACCCACAAATCATGGTTACTAGTGGATTTTCTAAACACAGCCAGACTACTCTTCTGCTTAGGTTTCTGCAAATTCCCAGTATTTTTAGCCTTTTTACAGAATCCCACCCCGGGATAGGAAGGAAGGAAGGAAGGAAGGAAGGAAGGAAGGAAGGAAGGAAGGAAGGAAGGAAGGAAGGAAGGAAGGAAGGAAAAGGGAGGGGAAGAAGGATAAATGGAGACAGATTTGAAAAATGAATAGAAACACTTTATTCTTCTCAAAGGCCAATATAATAATAAATGGAGATATAACGAAGACATTTACAATAACAAAAGGAGTCCAACAGGGATGCCCACTGTCACGTTTGCTCTTTATTTTGACACTAGAGACACTATTAATAAAAATTAGGAATAATTCAGAAATACAGAGAACAAAAATTAAAAAGGAAGAGTATAAACTACAAGCATTCGCGGATGATTTGGGTTTTTTTAATTGAGGAGCCACTAGAATCAGGCCCAATTTTGATAGAGGAATTAGAAAAATATGGAGAGATTTCAGGATTTAAAATTACAGAGACAAAACCAAAATGCTAGTGAAAAACATAACAATTAGAAACAAAAAGGAGTTAGAAAAAGTAATGGGACTACAAATCACAATTTTTTAAAAAAATATTTAGGAATACAACCAAATTATTGGAAGTGTGGACAACAAGAACGTACCTAGTCAGTGTATCTGTGTGCTGCGCGTGTTATTCATTACTACTCTCATTATGTTAACCCTGAGTGCACTCATTCTCCTAATGGGGATATCCTTAACACTAAGCCATCAGCCAGGTTTGGTCACACATTAAGACAGCTTTCCCCAGATCGGACACCATTCAGCTCGTTAGTGCAAAGAATTCTGGGAATTGAGCTCCAACCCCCTACACACACACACACACACACACACACACACACAGATGTGTGGGTTGTTATAGGTGTCTTTGCAACAAGCCATCATTTACACTCCCAGAATTAAAACTGTGCAACAAGTTGCAACTTGAAAATAAACCAGCTTTGTTTCTGATTATTAACTTGGTTTCCCCTCTGTTCCCATTTCGGTTTGCTGATAGGAAAGGAAAAGATGGCTAGTGTGTGTCTCACACCCATTGTACATTTACACAAACACAGGACTCTTCCATGAGCTTCCAACTCAACCCACTCCAACCCTGCTCTACCCAACCCATCCTTACTCAATGCAACACAATCCTACCACACAACTAATATCGACTCTACCTAACTGGTAGAGTACCAAGTTTGGTACCTGCTGTACCCAACTCAATCCTACTATACTCAACTCTACCCAATCCAACATAACCCAACCCAGTCCTACTCAAACTCAATCCTATTCCACTCAACCCAACCCAACTGTAGTCTACCCAACCCCAACCTTCTCAACATCCTTCTTTAATTTAGCAAACCCCTTGCGCCCAGATTCCACCACCCATCTGGAAAACCCCTATGCCCCAGACTCCACCACCCATCATCCTCAGCTTGGAGAAACCATTCCAGACCCTCCCCCTTGTCTGGACACCCCGACCCCTGCAAACTCCCCTTGCCCTCAGCAGGCATCCCCTCCCCCAAAATAACCCTTCCCCAGGGGGCTCCAGTTACCTTCTCTTGGGTTCTCACAGAGACTGAGAACAGACCCTATTGTAGCCATGATTCTCAGGCTGTTAACCGCAGTCCAGTGAAAGGGCTTCCTTCAGACCAGAAAGAAATTCAGGAACCTTCAGCCTTCCAGCCCCTTCCCCGTTTTAGTTTTTGCTTTTTTTAATTAAGGAAGGGGGGAGGGTTGAGGAGAAAGAGGGAGGGGTTCTAAAGCTCTCTGCCTCCAGTTCTTAAAGGGACAGTGCCCCTTTCTGACAATTAAGCTGAGTCTCCAAGTCAGAGGTGAGGTGGGTGTCCTACTAACTGTTACAGCGTGATAGAGTTGGAAGGGATCTCAAGAGGTCATGTAGTCCAACCCACTGCTCAAGCAGGAGACCCTTACAGAATCAAAAAGCTGGAAGGGACCTTGGAGGTCATCTAGTCCAACCCACTGCTCAAGCAGGAGACCCTTACAGGATTACAGAATCATAGGGTGGGAAGGATCCTCAGAGGTCATCTAGTCCAACCCCCTGCTGGAGCTAGGAGTAGCCCTGTTCACCCCAAAGCCTTTGGGGAGAGGAAGGAAGTTGTACAGATGCAGTGGGGTGGACTACCTCCCCCCATTGGGTAGCTTCACGGAAGCAGAGCCACAAACCATGATTACAAGCCACAATAGATGGGCTTGGACCACACAACCACACCAAGCCAGCTAGAAGAAGCCACAACCACATTTCCAGACATCAATCTCAATATACTTTTTTCTAATGTTAAGGATGATGGGACTCGGAATAGGTTTGAAAAAACAACTGCCTGCTTTCCATCAAGAACTGTGCATGGCTAGCGAAATGGCCGCGTTCTGCTGAGCTCCGGAACAGCTTGTGGGCTTGCAGCTATCTGGGAGGGTGACGAGGAGGTTAGCACCCCCCCTACGGTACCTGCTTCGGCGTGGGATACCCCAGGAAGGGACGAGATCCTTCGCCAGGGGTTCTTCTTGCCGCGGCTGCTGGCCTGCCTCGTGGAAGGGCTGGTGTCTTCTCCCAGGCCCCTGAGTCACTTGCGGTGCTCATGTGACTCAGCGCGGGACTGCGGATGTGGAGGCGGCACAGCGGCGGAGGTCTCGCGGCTCTGAGCCGGCGTTTCCCCCTTGGTGGACTTCTGAATTCTGGAGGCTGTGGAGGCTTCATTGGAGACTGGAGCTGGGTGAGGAGGCCCTGGAGGTGTGGAGGTGTCTGGTGTTCCCGGGCCTTTCTGGAGCGGCACGGGACGCGGTGTGGTTCGGCTGGCCCTCGGCCTTGTGTTCTGCTGGTCAGAGGGTCGCCGTGGTTTGTTTTCTGCCCCAGGAATGTTCGGGGAGGCCATGGGGACAGCCATGGGCCTCTCGAGAGAGGGGGAATTGCAGCTGGTTCTTGTTTGGTGGCGGTGGGCGGTGGCTTGCCCCTCCCTGGGCCAACGGGACCATGCTGGCTCCATCTTGGCTGGTGATGGGGGCGGTGGAGATGCCGGCTGTTTTGACCATGGGGAGGATGGGGGCCTGGCAGGTGACCCTGGGGACCTGAGGAAGATCAGAGGTGTTGGTCCCAGGTTGCCGCTGGTCCTTGGTCCTATCCTGGATGGTTTTTGCTGGAGATCTGCCTGCCAACCACTCGACCACCCCCCTCTGTGACCATCGCTGCCTGGATTCTGGACCTGCCTATCATGGTCTGTTGCTATCATCTATCTGCCCCCCACTTGTTCCTCCTCCTTTGTCATCATTATTATCCCGAATTGCAAGGTACCTTTTTTCCCACTGGGAATGAACCATCTGCAGTATACCTTAGGCCATGTAGGGATGATTTGGACACCCGGTGGCCCAGGTTTGAGCTCCCAGTGTTGGTACTCACCCTCGAACTTGGTCAACAGTTATGAGACTTTTGTTGTACTCCCTGCTGGGGTGAGAGACCAGCGGGGGGGACACATTTTTCTTTTAGGACCCTTTTAACATCTTACCATCAGCCTAACCAGAACGTGTTGGGATGCCTGCGGTGAGAGAGCGTGGCCCAGTCTAGACTGAGACTTTGATCATCTGTCACCGGTCTGCTGTGAGAGGGCAGCCTGGCTTCTTTGAGTCTGGACTCTCCAACCGTTTTTTTACCACCTTGGTCCTACCAAGTTCTCTAAACCCAGACTTTATTGCTGCCTTGTCATTACCACTCTCGACAATCCCTATGCCTGTTCTCTAATGCCCTCCCATTATGCGATCTTATTTGGTTGCGGAATTGTATGCCCTGAGGGGACTCCCTTCCTCTCGGGCTTGGCCTGTTACACTATCTTCTGCTTACCTCGAGGATGGGTCTTGGAACCTGGAGAGATGGCATGACAGGGGGGTGGGGTATGGGTGGGGTTCTGCTATGAAAAAGAGGGTCACTAGGGCCCCCTTAGTCAAATTTTTAACTAAATTTTTAAGAAGGCTAGGGAGGAGGGTGGGTAATGATCCCAGGGATATGGGTCTCAGCCCGGTGCATGGCGGGGTGGGGTTGGGGCTGCCGGGCTCTGGGGTGTGAGGTGGGGACCATGATTCCCAGGGTGGTTGGGGTTGGCAGGAGACGTCGAGGCATAGGGCCATATCATGTGGGAGCAGCGCCCGCCATCTTTGTGCGGTGGCATGCTCCGACCCTATGGCCTCCTCCCCAGGGGGCATGGGAACCGGGACCCCTGGTCTTAAGCTGGTGTATTTTAATGCCAGTTCTGTGGCTAATAAGTCTCCTCCTCCGAGATCATTGAGGAGGAGGCTGTGACCTGGCTTGTATCACCGAGACCTGGTAGGGCCCAGAGGGAGGTGTCCCTCTGGCTGATCTGTGCCCACCGGGTTTCGGGTTTACACCGCCACGGGCCCAGGGAAGGGTGGGGGTGGCTGTGGTTACACGGGAGACCATGTTTCCAAGGGAGGTCACTGTTCCAGAGATAGGTGGGAGTGAGACCCTCCTCCTGAGGTGGGGGCCTAATGGTCAGGTGGGCTTGCTGCTCACATACCTTTCCCCCAGCTGTGTGACAGCAGCCCTGCCTGGGCTTCTCGACGTCCTCTCGGTGGTGGCGTTGGAGTTCCCGGGCCTTATAGTCCTGGGGACTTCAATTTGCCCTCCCTGGGGGAGCGCCGGGTTTGGCCCAGGAATTCATGGCTTCCATGGAAGCCATGGGCCTGACAATTGATTCAAGGCCCGACTCATGAGGGGGAAACACTCGACCTAGTTTTTGTCTCCAACAGTGGCGTAGTGACAGAGGGCAAGCCACTTTTATGACACTGCCCGTTCCATGGTCTGATCACTATCTCCTACGGCTGGTCTTCCAACAGGCCACCCCACTGCTGGGATGAGGAGCCACTTAGATGGTTCGCCCAGACGCCTGATGGACCCTGAGAGGTTCCAGACGGAACTGGGGTTCTTTCCCTCTTCCTTGCCCACAGCTCTGTGGATCTGGCTGGCAGCTTGGCAACAGGCTGCGTCGGATGCCCAGGGTTGTCCCCATCGCCCCTCTCATGCCGTGGATCCCGGATGGCTCCTTGGTATACTGAGGAGCTCCGGGAGATGGCGTGCAGAGGGGTTTAGAGAGCAGGTGGAGGTCCACCCGCTCCCAATCCGACGAGCCCAGCTAAGAGCCCATATTAGGACTTACCTGGTAGCTATGAGAGGGCGAGAAGGTCTTATCTCTCCACCCTCATAGCGTCCATGAATAACCCCAGCCGCCCTGTTCGGGGTTACCCGCTCTCTCCATTGCAGGAGAGGACCCGTTACAGGAAAGGGCTGAGGAGTTTGGTCAATATCTGTCGGATAAGATCGCCCGGATTAGGGGGTTGTCCTCTGATTTGCAGTGGTCTGAGGAACGAGATACAGGTAGTCTGGCCAATGTGATCTGGGATGAGTTGATCCTGTTTCGAGGATGAAGTGGACAGGATTATGCGGCGGCTGAGTTCCACCACATGTTTGTTGGACCCGTGTCCTTCCTGGCTGGCCTATGCCGCCAGGGAGGCCACCTGCGGTTGGCTCGGGCAGTTGTCAAGCGCTTCATTAAGGGAGGTGTTTTCCCACCGCCTTGAAGGAGGCGGTGGTGAGACCCCTCCTGAAGAAGCCTGCCCTGGACCCGACCGTGTTAGACAACTTTGTCCAGTCTCCAACCTTAGCTTTTTGGCGAAGGTTGTTGAAAAATGGTGGCTCAGCAGTTTCCACTTTTCCTGGATGAAGGACTACCTAGATCCGTATCAATCGGGCTTCCGACCTGGTTTCAGCATGGAGCGGCATTGGTCAGCTGATGGATGATCTCTGGAGGGCCGGGACAGGGGTTTTCCTCTGTCCTGGTCCTAGACCTCTCAGCGGCTTTTGATACCATCGACCATGGTATCCTTTTGCGGCGCCTCGAGGGGCTGGAGTGGGGGCACCGTGCTCGGTGGTTCACCTCCTACCTCTGAGGCGATCACAATCGGTATTGGCGGGGGCAGAGGTCAACCCGAGGGTGCTCTCGTGTGGGGTCCCTCAGGGGTTGGTTCTCTCCCTGCTTCTAACATCTATATGAAGCCTGGGTGAGATCATCCGTGGTTTCGGGGTGAGTTACCACCAATGCGCAGATGACACCCAGCTGTACATCTCCACCCGAACCAAATCAGTGATGCCCTCTCCTGATGACCCAGTGCTTGGATGGTGTGCGGATCTGGATGGCGGGAACATGCTTGACTCAACCCGGCCAAGACTGAGTGGCTGTGCGTACCGGCATCTCGGCCCAGTCAGGAATATCCATCTTTGGCCATAGGGGGCGGTGTTGCCCCTGTGGATAGGGGCCGGAATTTGGGGGTCCTCCTGGATGTTGGCTCGGTTGGAGGAGCAGGTGGGAGCCGTCGCCAGGGGGCCTTTGCCCAACTCCGTCTTGTTAGCCAACTACGCCCATTCCTGGACGGGATGCCCTGCGCACAGTCACTCATGCCCTTGTTACCTCTAGGCTTCGACTACTGCAATGCTCTCTACTTAGGACTGCCCTTGCATACCATCCGGAGACTGCAGCTGGTGCAGAATGTGGCAGCGGTGGTGATGGGAGTTTCCGATTCTCCCATGTTACCCCTCCCTCGCTGCCTGCATTGGTTGCCGGTTGCACTCGGGTGAGATTCAAGGTTTTAGTTTTAACATACAAAGTCCTTCACGACATGGGTCCTCAATATTTAGGGGCGACTCCTGCCGACATCGAATGCCAACCGCCCTGTGCAACACACAGGCAAGGACTCCTTGGGGTCCCGTCGTGAGCCAATGCCGGCTGGCGGTCCCCGCGGGAGCCTATTCTGTGGCTGACCTCTGGAACCAGCTCCCCTGGGGCTCCGCCTGGCCCTGACCTCCCTTTCGCCATGATTTGAAGACCTGGTTGTTTGACCAATCCGGGCTGTGACCTTTTCTTTCCTGGGGGGGGTTATATTTTAATGTATTTTAAATTTGTTTGGGCTTGTAATTGGGTTTAATCTCTTTTTAATTATTTATTGCTGTTGTTTCTTAGTTGTGAGCCTTGAGTCTTGGAGATGGGGGCGC
>SOZL01001258.1:128393-140027 GCA_009733165.1 Naja naja
GAAAGGCCGCTGGCCTCAATTAACGTCAGAGATCAGGTTATTTGAAGAGGTCTTTTATTTAATTTATTTTTCTATTGTGTATATCCTCCCCAGGATATACACAACCCTCTCTTCTTTGCAATTTGTGGCTTTGCCCCGGGCCGTTGAATTCAAAGACCCGCCAATACATCCATATCCAGTGAGACCCTTCAGCAAAGTCACCTGATCACCTCAGCAACAATAAACCAGGGGTGACAAAACTCTAGATCAGGTCCACACACAGTGGTGGCATTCAACTGGTTTGGACCAGTTCGAGCGAACCGGTAGTTCCAGTGAGCATTTGCCTGTCAACTCCGAAAATATTTCTAGGATCTTTATAGAGTCGTCAACAGAAAGGGAGGGGGGAAAAGGGTTTGAAAAAGCAGTGCGGCTGCTTGGAAATCAAAGTGCATTCCATAAATAGTTTTTCACAGATAGTAACAAGTGACTGAAGTTTCTGCCAAGCAAAATTCTAACTGGAGAAACATGATTGATGGTTCTGGGCTATGGATGTGTCCCATTGGAGAATATGAATTGTGATACACCCAGGGGTGGGTGGGGGCAACCAGGGTCAAGGGTGACAATGAATGACATGCCTCAGATTTGGTTGCACCCAGGCAGTGCCAACATGTTCACTCCCAATAAATCTTTTTGAAGTTTTGAAAGCTTTGGCTCGAGACTCAGGGTTTAACTGGGGTAATTGCGGAATCCTGACACTCTTACGACCACAATTGAGCCTGAAATTTCTGTGGCTGAACAAGATGGTGGTTAATTGAATTGCACCACTCTCCGTGTATCAAGTGTACACTCCTTCTAGGATCCAGCAATTTCATTTTTAATCTATTGATCAATGGAAAGGAGGCAATTTCAGGCACCTTGCGAGCACAGCCTTCAATAGCACTCAAGTCGAATTAATAAGTGGGCAACAGGGAGTTCTAGTACCGGCTTAGGGAGGAAAGGGAGTTGGGCTTGGGCCAATCACCAGGAGCTGGGAGTTCTAGTCCACCTGAGGCAGGAGAAAGAAGGCTGGTGACTTTGGGCCAATCACCAGGAGACTGGGAGTTCTAGTCCTGCCTTAGGGAAAGCCAGCTGGGTGACTTGAGCCTCTCTCCCACTCAGTCCAGCCCACCTCAAGTATGACTGACTAGGAAATTCTGGGAGATGAAGTCCAGCCATTTGGGGTCTGCGCAGGGGTCACACCTGCATCGCATGAGCTGTCCATGGTACTGGAATATTCGGCCCTTCCAAATCCAAGAGCGACCCCTTGTTGCTTTCATCATTGGATGATCCTGCCAAAAATATATATTTTAGTGTCTTCTCTCTGCACTTCTTTCCCAAGACGCAGTCCTCAACTTACGATGGCAAGTGAGACCCGCATTGTCATCATTAAGTGAGACCTAGTGATCTTTCCCCCCATCTTATTCCCTTTCATGCCACAATTCTTAAGAGAACCTCACCATTTGTTATGAGAGTCACACACAGTTGTAGAATGCTCGGGCTGGAAGGGACCTTGGAGGTCTTCTAGACTAACCCCCCTGCCCATCCTTGTAGACATCACTGAAGGACGCACCAAAGATCATAGAATGCTCAGGCTGGAAGGGACCTTGGAGGTCTTCTAGACCAACCTCCCACCCATCCCGGATGTTGGGCATCTCTGAAGAACCCACCAAAGATCATAGAATCCTTGGGCTAGAAGAGTCCCCAGAAGTCTTCTAGTCCAACCCCCACTCCACCTTACATGACATGTCATGGCCAACTAGCCAAACATGGAGCTGCATTCAAAGCAGCCACAGCGAAGCTCCCACACTAAGAGAAATGTGCGTTGGGCCAACTCCGCCCGACGTCTTCCTACCTTTGGGGTTGATGTTGTGGGCCCGCTTCTTTTCCCATTGGTCAGCATTTCTTGGGAGAGGTGGACAGACAACCCCCAACCACTGGTTGTCTTTGAAATCTCGTCAACAGACTGTCCTACCATAGAGTTTAGTGTGCTAGAGGGAGTGTGGAGTTGATTCCCTTTTTAATCTAAGGTTAAGGGAGGGAGTGTGGCTTTTGCTTCCCCCTTGGTAGTTCCCTTTTGAAGAAGAAATTGGACAAGCTTTTGTCTGCAATGGGTCTAGGGTCTCCTGCTTGAGCTGGGGGTTTGGATTAGAAGACCTCCAAGGTCCCTTCCAACTCTTGTTATGCTGTTAAAGGGATTAAGGTATGGTTTTCAGCTTGATTTGTTTGTCTGGTGTTAATCCACGCTTCTCTGGGTTTCTCTTTCTGTTGGCTCCTGGGTGCTCATTGAGCATGGTGGTTTTCTGGCCGATGTTTCGTGACCCAGCTATGTAACAGCACCGGTGCTAGAAGGAATTGTATATAAACAAGAGAACAAACCCCACTCCCTTCTAGCACGGATGATGTTCCCTAGTTGGGTCATGGAACATCGGCAAGAAAACCACCCGCTCAGAGAGCACCAAGGACGCTTCAGTCATCTTCCTCCTCCTCCTCCTCCTTTGTTAAGCCATTGTTGCAATGGTTAAGCAACTGCTGTGTTTAAGCCATTGTTGCCATTGTTAAGGGACAGCTGCAGGGGTGGGATTCAAACGGTTCGGACTGGTTCGTGTGAACCTGTTGTGCCAGTGATTTGTTGGCCCCGTCCACCTGCCCCTGCCCTAGTCTGTCCTATATTTCTGTGTTTTTTGCACCCCAGCTGATTCACACCGCATATCAGCTGTTTTACTCACTGCTGCAGTCATTAAGCCACAGCTGTGGTCATTAAGCAAACCCTGCGGTTTGTTAAGCGAACTCACTGTTTGCTTGACTGAAAACGTCCATTTTCAGCAAAAACATTGTCAATCTGGGTTTAGTGACCGGGGAAAGCTGCAAGCAATCATAAAAGCAGACCAGCTGCTGAATTTGTCCAAAATGGGGTCGTGTGACCACGGAGACAACAGGTTTGTAATTTTGTAATTTTGAATGGTCCTTAAGTGGGTGGTCATACATCGCAGACTCCCTATAAACCTTTGACGTACACAGATAGATCTCACATTTGTCCCCAATGCTCAAGCTGGTCCTTGACTTACGACCACAGTTGCACCCAACCTTTTCATGGCTATGCGAGACCGTTGTTAAGTGAGCTTGGCCCCATTTTATGAACTTCCCTGCCACTCTTTGTCAGGTGAACTGAGGCAGTTGTTCGTGGAGTAACCCAGTCATTAAGCGAATGCAGCTTCCGCCTTGTCAGAAGGTCGCAAAAGGGGGTTGCAGCACCCACGGAACGTTGCAACCGTTGTTAATCGGAGCCAATTTTGATCCAATGACTGCAGGGTAGTAAGGATGAGAATTGGTCCCAAAGTCCCTTTTTGGGAGGGGCGTGACTTCAGTCGCTAAACAAATGGTCGTAAGTTGAGAACTATATGTAATTGTTGGACGGGGAAAGAAAATGGGAGGTCTAACCTTCTGCCAGAGGTTTGTGGGCAGGAGACTCTCTTTGGGAGGTGTGTGTTCCACACAAGGAGCTGTGGTCAAAGGAACGAGTCACAAGATAGCTGATGGGCCTTGGATGGGCCCCTCGGAGGGAGGTGAAGGTGGTAGAATCAAGGACGAAACAGGAGGCACTTCTGGGAACTGAGATCTCGGGGCGGGAAGCAGGGCAACCAGAACCTTCTCCAGGGCAGGGGACGATGGTTGTTGTGAGGGACAAGTCTCTGCGAGGGCGTTCTGATGGAACGGGAAACCAGAGAAATGGGAGGCGAGAGGCATCTTCTGAAGAGTGGCATCCCATGCTTTTGGAGAGAAGATTCTCCATCTTTGGATGGCTCGTCTCAGTCTCCGCCTCCTCCAGTTCCATCACCTCCAGCACTTCTTCCACGGCCTTCTTGTTGGCCATCCTCTTGGCTTTTAGCCTTGGGAGATCTTCGAGAGGACTTTGAGGTGGGCTTCCATCCATGACTTCAGGTGACGTCTTCCCTGCCACGCGGGGTGGCTTCGTTTGGTGCAGAACCTTGGAGTTGAGCATCTTCCACCTCGGTCCCTTTGGATCTGGGAAGGACTTCTGCCGTTCCACCCTCCTCCACCATCTCTTCTTGGTCTTCAGCTTTGGCTTCCTTGCAAGGCTGCCCGGGGCTTTGTTGACAATCCGCAGTTTCCTCCCCAAGCCTCCTTGGGGCTTCAAGTTCTTCAGAATGTTTTGGTTCTACTACTCCTTCTACCTGCTTCTCCAAGATGTTCTCCTTCAGGCTACCAAGAAGACTCTGGGCTTGTGCTACCAGGAGGCTACTGATGAGATGGGCAGCCTCCACTCGTTGGTCCTCCAGGTTTCCAAAAGAGCCTTGCAACAGCATACTGGGGACCTCTTGTTGGTCTTCAAGAACCCTTGGAGACACCATGGCTCCATCGTCGTCATCCTTATCACAGTGAACCAAGGCACCAGATGCTTTGAGCTGGCTAGGGATGGTTGGCAAGCTCTCTGGGGTGGATGCTTCAGGACTGGCCGTGCTCGCATCCTCGTCGATGCTTCCCAAACGTTCTCGACTTTCTGCCTGCTCCACCTTTACATGTCTCCTGGAAAGACTGTCCTGAGTTTCGGGAAGAGCACGCAAATAGATCTCGTCTTTGGAAGCTAAGAAGATCCGTTGGGATGTCCTAAGCTCAGGAGGACCATCTCTTTGCTTCACAGCCAGCCATGGGATGGCCAAAGATGTGCGGGCAAAGGTGCTGTAATGCAGACACACCTCTGTGCTCTGCTGGGGAAGTCCCTCTTCTGGATAACAATTTCATGGAGCCTCCAAGCCTTCCGACGCAATGTTCTCCACCATCAGATGCTCCAACTACACGGTGACTTCCTCCAGGCTTGGTGGATAGGGACTTGCCTCCACTACCGTGTGTTGGCTACCCCAGGTCTGATCCAGGGTTGCCATTTCTTCTCTGGAAGAATCTGGAGGGGGAGCTAAGAGCGTGGTTTCACTGGAGACCTCCTTGGAGGTTGTCACGAAGCTGGATTCCAGATACGAGTAAGATGCGGACTCCTCCCATGTGCCCAGAGACAGCGGGGTGGCATCTGCATCTTCATCCTTTTGCAGAGGGTGTCCAGTTTCCAAAATAGGAAGGAGCCCCTGGAGAAGGGCTTCAGCACAAGACTTCTTCTGAACTTCAGGGTGTTCCTCACGTAGATCATCGTTAGTCGTACTGGAGCGCATTTGGTCTATGTTTTCTGCTGGAAGAATGCCTTGGACCACCTCAACTGTCTCTGTTTCGGGGTTCCATAGGGGGACATTGCCCACATCGAGCTATTCTGCGTTCCACATAAATTCCAGTTCTGCAATTCGGCTGCTTCCTCCCCGTCTTGGGAGAAGAGAGGAGATTCTTGGACCCCATTGTCTTCGGCAAGGAGGTTCTCTGTCAGGTTGCTCAGCGCCGAGTGGGAGGCGGGTTTTGCCTCAGAAAAGGTTGCCACCATCACATGGTCTTCGTTGTTGCTGATCAAGAGACAATGCTTCCTCCAGCTCGTATTCCGACTCCAGACAGACAACGAGGCTGTCCTGGGTTGTCTCGGCATCCGCTCGGACAACTTTGGGTTGTTCTAAAAGAGTCCCCTTTGATTCCAGGAGGGACGCAAATGGCCTTGCCTTCTCGGAAGAGGTC
Organism: Naja naja; assembly: GCA_009733165.1. Lineage (NCBI taxonomy): Eukaryota > Metazoa > Chordata > Lepidosauria > Squamata > Elapidae > Naja > Naja naja. Next base: position 134,037 of record SOZL01001258.1, read on the forward strand.
TCCAACAGCTCGCTGTCTCCAATGGGCTCCAGTTCAGCGGAACATCCGCTGGTGGCACCATCTTGGTCGAGGGTCTCCAGCAGCCATTTCTCAGACTCTTTGAGCTGCATGCCAATGTCCAAACCCAAAGAATCGTGATTGTTAGTGGCTTCCAGGTTTTCCAACTCAACTGGGCACGATTTGGGGTTCCATGCCAGGGGGATGACGGACCTTGGGCAAATCTGGCCCATCCATTCCTCCGCTAATGGATTGACCGACAGAGATTCCTCCACAGTGTCGGTCAACGGAGGCTGGTTGTCCAATTCGTCATCAGTATCAAAGGAAGCAATCAGAGACTCCCCACCTTTTGAGAGCCCCGACTCCAGGTGGGTTGGTTGAACATCTGGGTGAGGCTGATGTGTTGGCGAGAGGTGGAAGAGGACCATTTCCTTGAGAGACTCCTCTTCTTTGTCATCCTGAGTTGGGAGACTCCACTCTTCAAAAGTCACCACAGAGTCCTCTTCTCCTGGAGCCGGATGAGAAATACAACTGTTCCTTGCGAAGGCACCACCTTGGCTCTCTGATCTGGCTTGCAGCTGGGAGACAACCATTGTATCAAAGGATCTTGGATGTTTTATTGGGTCCTCCTGCATCAACTTTTCCTCTTTTGAGGTACACTTTTCCTCGGACTCTTCTCTCGTTTGTTCTTCCCCCGTTCCCTGAATGGTGTCTTCATCCATGTTGTACACCTCTGAGGACACGTCCATCTCGCTCTCGCTCTCCGGGTGCAGTGTCACGTGCTCCGGGTCTCCCTTGGACTTGGCGACTTTGTCTGTGATGACCCCGGCGTCCTGCTCCACGCCATCCTTGCTATCATTGGAAGCTGACTCCGAGGACTGGGAGGTGTTGTATGGATAAGCAAAGGACTCATCCACACCTTCGTTGATGGAGGTTTCTGAGAGAGAGTGCAGGAAGGAGGCGGAGGTGCTGTCATTGTCTTCCACATCGTAGAGCGCATCGTTCTCTGCCACTTCTCCCTGTGGGAAGAGCGTGATCTTCATGGACTCTGCCTCAAAAAGGAAGCTACCACGGAAGGGGAGGAGCAGAGCTGGTATCATTTGATCACTCTCGATGGTCTTCACGTCGTCCTCTGGAGAGGATGTAGGTAGCTGGCTTTGAAGGCCGCCAGGTTCACCCACCTCATCATGAGCCACTCCAAACACACCCTGAAGCTGAGAAAGAGGCCCAGAGACAGTGGTAAGGGGACAAGCAAAGGGGCAGACTTGTGACCCTCTTTTCACGAAACTTCCGACTTCTGCGTTGTCTTAGGGCAACAAATGCTTGTGCCCTGCCAAAGGGCTGGCGCTGAGGTAAGTGTCCTCCTCAGACTCGTCAAAGTGGGGGGGCCAGGAAGGATAGACCCGCTCCACTTCCTGCGAGAGAAGTTCCAAGGGCGTTGTTCCGAAGCCCCAGCTTTCCTCTGAAGGACTCTGCTCCTCTTCCTCACCTCCACTGCATTCCTCTGCAGGATACAACGACGGAAAGGTGCTGTAGGACATCCACAGGAAAGCTCCGAAAGTGGGGCAGGTCACCCTGGAAAGTTTTGGGTCCCCTTCTGGAAGTTCTAACTTGGCCAAAGCCTCCTCATCCACAGTTGGGGCTTCCAAGGCTTCTGCCTCGCCTAAGAGATTCGGCGAGCAGGACGACGAGGTGCTGGCAGTGCCCATCGAAGTCCAACTGCCCCTTCGTGGTAATGTAGGAGCCCGAGGGCGCAGGTGGGAGAGCCAAGGCCTCGTCTACCTCGTTTGGCTCCTCGCTCACCTCGTTTATCCTCGCTCAGGCCGTCATTCAAGAATGGGGGCTGCCTGAGAGGGGGGAACGGAGTCCGGATTGGGGTGGATGGAGCCGCGGAAGTAAGGCTTGGCTTTGAGGCTACCCGGATACTTGGCGAGGAACAAGGGACTCAGCCAGCAGCGAGGAAGGTCTTTGGCCAGTGTGGGAGATGGAGAAGGCACGCCAGCCATTGGCTCATCTTGAGGGAGAGGGGACACCCTGTCTCCACCGGCTCCTGCAGCCACAGGAGTCCCAAGCGGGACACGGAACAAAGGCGTGGAGGTTATCGCCTTGCAACTGAGGAGAGGCTCCTGGAATGCCACCTCCAGGCTCTCGGCTGCCTATGCTGTTTGACTGCCAGAGGCAGTCTCCAAGACGCCAGGTTTGGGCACGGAGGGGGCCTCCTGTACTGCCACCCCGAGGCAGTGGGTCTCTCGCCCATCACAATGCGTAAGGCCCAGGAGCTCTGTCCCGGAGTGCATCCAGGACTGTGGGGCCTTGTTCCACCAGATTTGAGAGCCTGCTCCATTACGATCTGGCTGCATTCAGCCAGTGCCCCAGAACCGGCTGTGGCATTGACGGCGGTTGTGTCGCAACCGGCTCCCTCTGGTTGGGGACTGTCTTCATTCTTATTCTTATTCTTCTTCCCTGGCAGGAACACAGGTAAGTCGGGTGGTCGGGCATCATGGCCAGAGCAATTATGGCCCGGGCGACATTGAATTTCTGCTCGCGGGCGGCCATCGAGGCGGAGAGGCTTCGAGAGCCATCTGAAGGAGGGGAAAGAGAAGAAGGGTTTGGGAGGGGAAGCAAGAAGTCAAATGGGCCACCTGGCAAGAGACACAAGAAGGATTTAAGCCGCTTAAGGAGCTGGGAGGTTGAATGGTCACGCCTTAAAAGGATTTAAAATGGAAGGGTTGGAGTCACTAAACCCCATGCTGAGCTGGTGGTTCAGCAGTCCAGAAGGCTGGAAGAGTCAGAGAGAGACAGAGACAGAAGACAGAGACAGAGAAAGCAGAGCAGATACAGATTCATACACACAACACACACAATACACAGAGAGAGGAGAGATAGAGAGAGAAGATAGAGACACACAGCAGAGAGAAGAGACACAGAGAGAGAAAGAGACAGAGAGAGAAAGGAGAGAGAGAGATAGATAGAAAAGAGAGAAGGAGAGAAGAGATATTTAGATACAAGAAAGACTGAGATACAGATAAAGTTATTAATGGAGAAAAGCAAGAGAAGCCAAGAGATCAGACAAAGATACATGCAGAGAGATAAAGAGAGATCAAGATGCAAAGAGACAGAGACGACAGAGCTAATGCCGCAAAGATTAGAGAGAGATAATAAGTTTTAAGTTAAAATGACCGCAGAGAAAGTCATTATAGAGATCAAAACAAAAATGCGCCAGAAGAGAAAGAGGGAGACAAGAGATAGAGAACAACCAAGAGAGACAGAACAGGAGACAAAAGAGAAAGAGACAAAAAAGAGAAAGAAGCAGATGAAAGAAACTACGAAGAGAAAGAGAGAAAGAAAGAAAGAAAGAAAGAAAGAAAGAAAGAAAGAAAGAAAGAAAGAAAGGACAGAAGAAAGAGAATGAAACAGGAAAAGAGAAACAAAGAGGAAGAGAGAATCCCAAATCCCAAATGCTTTAAGAGGGGTGGACTCCAACTGCAACAGGTCATCTAGTCCAACCTATTTTTAATTACATTTATATGCTGCCTTTCCCAAGACTCAGGGCTGACTTACAATTTTGAGCACAACCCAATGCGCCAGCAATAGCCTTCATTCTATTGTATATGCCTGCTTATTACTAAGTGGCATTTTTACAAAGTCAGCTTATTGCCCCCAACAATCTTGGGTCCTCAATTTACCTACCCCGAGAGGATGGAAGGCTGAGTCAACCTTGAGCCTGGTGGGATTCGAGCCTACAGTAATTGTAGACAGGTGGATCTTAAGAGTAGGCATTTAACAGCCTGAGCCACCAAGGACTCTTACTTGGACTCTTATTTAATGTAATAGTGCAGATTTGAGTTGTGGTCAGAGAGCTTCCACTTAACACAATGGATTCAAGGGGACCATTTGTGGTCTGGGTCCCGCCCACCCCGGGATAGGAAGGAAGGAAGGAAGGAAGGAAGGAAGGAAGGAAGGAAGGAAGGAAGGAAGGAAGGAAGGAAAAGGGAGGGGAAGAAGGATAAATGGAGACAGATTTGAAAATGAATAGAAACACTTTATTCTTCTCAAAACAATATAATAATAAATGGAGATATAACAAGACATTTACAATAACAAAGGAGTCCAACAGGGATGCCCACTGTCACGTTTGCTCTTTATTTTGACACTATTAATAAAAATTAGGAATAATTCAGAAATACAGGGAACAAAAATTAAAAAGGAAGAGTATAAACTACAAGCATTCGGATGATTTGGGTTTTTAATTGAGGAGCCACTAGAATCAGGCCCAATTTTGATAGAGGAATTAGAAAAATATGGAGAGATTTCAGGATTTAAAATTACAGAGACAAAACCAAAATGCTAGTGAAAAACATAACAATTAGAAACAAAAGGAGTTAGAAAAAGTAATGGGACTACAAATCACATTTTTTAAATATTTAGGAATATGGTTAACAGCAAAGTGCTCCACAATAAAAGAGACAATTATACCAAATTATTCAATCAAATTAAAAAGATTTGGAAAAATGGGGACTTTACAATTATCGTTATTAGGAAGAATAGCAACTATTAAAATGAATCTCCTGCCAAAGATTTTATATTTATTTCAAACAACTCCAAAAAATTAGATAAGAATTTTTTAGAGAACTTAATAGAATAATCACAAAATTTGTTGGGCAGGCAAAAAGCCGAATAAAGTTAAAAGATTTACAGGATAGTAAGAGCAGAGGTGGCCTTGGGCTTCCAGATTGGGAACTATGCCATAAGGCAGCAATACTTGTATGGATACGAGATTGGATCAATCTAAGGAAAAAAGAATATTAACCATAGAAGGCATGACATACAAAGAGGATGGCATGCCTTCCTGTGGGACAAAGAAAACAAGTATCTATACTTTTATAGACATAAAATAAGAAATGTGCTGATACAATCATGGAAACAAATAAAGAATAAATATTATTTGAAAATTCCAAACTGGGTATCTCCCTTGGAAGTAGTAATCCACCCCAATATAACGGAGGTTAAGAAAACAGCTAGGTATAGGGATGACCAAGGAACTTAAAGAGCAGTCAGAAATTGGAAGAGCAGGGAATAAAACTGGATTGGTGGACTTATATGCAAATTCAAACAAGACATAAAAAGACAGTGAGGAATTTGGAATAGATAATGAAATACAAACACTAGATAAAATCTTGATTGGCCCAGACGAGAAATTACTATCAAAGTTATATAAACATTTATTAGAATTTGAAAGAGTGGAAGAAATTGTGAAAGGAACAATGATTGCATGGGGTAGGAACGTTGGACATACTATTGATCTGGAAGAATGGGAAAAGATGTGGAATGTGAATTATAAAATAAAATCAGTGGCATATAAGGAAAACCAACATAAAATGTTCTACCGTTGGCATTTGGCACCTTCAAGACTGTCTAAGATTTACCCAAACTTAAACCAAATTATTGGAAGTGTGGACAACAACAATACCTTCTTTCATTCTTGGTGGACATGCCCCAAAGTGAAAAAATACTGGAAAATGATTCAAACGTGGTTAGAAGAGTTAACTAAAAACTAAATTGATTTTGTCCCGAATTATTCCTCATAGGAATAATAAAAAATATCATAATAGGAAGATAAAATATCTTATATTACATATATTAACAGCAGCAAGAATTTCATATGCTCAGTACTGGAAGGAAAATTCTATACCAGCTGAAGGCTTAATAATCAAAAATTTTTAGAGTGTGTGGAAATGGATAAATTAACTATGGAACTAAAAGGAAAACAGACACAGAATACAATGCAGTATGGGAAACATGGTTTATTTGGATAGATAATAGATATAAACACAGAAATTGTAAATAATGTATATAATAAATAAGAGGCTATGAAAGTATTATGCATAGTAAGTTTTGATAGGACACATAAATGTATATATAATGTCACAGCACTGTTTAATAACTATTGGTAATATGTATAAATGGAAAAAATCAATAAAGCATTATTTAAAG
>SOZL01001259.1:0-15169 GCA_009733165.1 Naja naja
AACACTAACTTTTTGTCATTGAAAAATATCTACCAGGTCTGCAGAAGGAAGCTTCTAAACAACTTATTCCCCATTTAGTCAAAAATACAATTATGTTCTGTGTGCCTAAACATGCATAAGTATTTCAACAAAAAAACAACCAGCTTCTTGGCTCCCCTAAATGCGATGAAATCAAAAAGTCTTGTAAGGCATTCTCTGCTGCTACAACAGCAATGTTTATGTAAACCAAAAGTCACCACACTAGCATCTCTTTCCCTCTCTATTTCTTGGCCATGCCATTCCTCTCTCTCTGCCAACCAAGGAGCAGAGTAGAGATGAGATACCAGTATCTACAGCTGGAAGCTTTGCCATACTTCCCATTTCAGTCTACCATGATGCAGCTGCTGCTGCTAAAGCAGACCATAAGGTTCGGTTTCAAGTGCTTTTAAATATTTCTGTAAGAGGAATTTGGGTTTGGTCTTGAAAGGAGGTGGGAGACGTAAAACAGTTGCTCAATCCTGGAAAAGTAAGTAGAAATCGTGAAAAGAAGATTCAGATGGTTCCCACCTTGAACTTGTCCTTACTTAGATTAGATTACTTAGGTTAGATTTGTCATTGCTTAGTTAGAGTTATCCTTGCTTTTTCAGTAAGGCATTTGACAACCTACTTCTTGGTAAACTAGATAAATGTGGGATAGAAAGCATCACCAGCAGATGAATTTGTAACTGGCTGACAAATGATAATCAATGAGTAGTCATCAATGAGTCAATGAGTAGTCAATGAGTAGTCAATGAGCAATCATCAAACATCTACATGGAGGGAAGTAAGCAGTGAGATACTACAAGGTTCGTCTTTGGCCCAGTACTCTTCAATATCTTCATAAATGACTTAGATGAGGGAATAGAAGGGGAACTCATCAAATTTACAGATGGTACTGCTGGCAGGAACAGCCAAAACCCTAGAAGACAAGCTCAGGATCCAAAGGGATCTTGACAGGTTTGAACAATGGGCCCCTATCCAACAACATGAAATTCAATGTGGAGAAAAGCAAGGTTTAACATCTGGGCAGGGAAAACCAAAGCTACAAGTACAGATTAGGAGAAAACCTGGCTCATAAACGTAACTTTGAATGGTCACTCCACACAAGCAAAGTACCAGCAAAGGAGGCTCCAGAGACGTTCATGAGACAGGAAGTCTAGTCCTGCCAAGAATGTAATAAGGGTTAACGGAGAGGCAGTTTCTGTAAGCAACACCAGAATGTTTCCTTCCTGCCTTCCTTACAGGATTAGGCCAGTAATTTCTTCTAACAACCGGTTCTCGAACTGCTTAGAATGTTAACAACCGGTTCTAGCGAATAGGTGCGAACTGGTAGAATCCCACTCCTGGCTTCCTGCTTGAGTAGGGGCTTGGGCTAGAAGTTTTCCAAGGTCCCTTCCAGCTCCATTCTGACACACAGAAGAAGGGGACAATTAACGTTTTGTTTAGACTTTCAAGATTCCACTAATATATCCTCATTCATAAAGTATAATTCCTGGAGTCCCTATGATATCTGTGTCTTTAATTTCTCAAAGCTGACAATTCCTCATTTTTTTTATCTTCCTTTCCTATGGGTAGAGCTGCTGGTACATAAAGGGGCGTATCTAGAAAATTGACCTATATTAACTCTAGGCTAAAATAACCATGCAAGTAGCTACATGTTCTCATTATTTCTTATCTAGATGGAAGTCATGGATGGGTATTGGAAAAAACTGAATTATTGTCTGATTCTTCTTGAGTCACTAATCTGAAATCCACAGAGTTTGTGCTCAATTACTCAGATTATTATTTTTTCTTTCTTTTTTAATATATGATTGCATTCGGTTCATTCAGTCCTATGCAGATTCATATATGAGACCTTCAGAAATGATAAATTCAGCAGTCAGCATTTACTGGAAACAACATTACAGCAGAGCAGATTTTTATTTGGGGTGAGACTTTAGAAGTCACTTACTAATCCTTACCAATCCTGAAAGACAAAATGGCTGTCTATTTAGGATACTACAAGTTGATTCCCCCCCACCTGTTCTGATCACCTGCTTCTAAAGAAAGAAAATGATTCTAATTTTAGAAGATGATACCATTGATATAGGTGTAAATAATTGTGCCATATATACTTTTTCAAAGTTCCAAGAGATTCAAAGATCAGAATAACATGTAAGCAACTGGGCCCTACAGTTAATATTTTAGCAATTGAGGGAGAAGTGATGAAAAATCGGTGAAGAGATATCACACATATACAAGCAGAATTAGGATTATTTTTCCCTTCTGACTTTTGAAATGTTCCTTCTTCCTTCCTTCCTTCCTTCCTTCCTTCCTTCCTTCCTTCCTTCCTTCTTTCCTTCCTTCCTTCCCTCCCTCCTCCCTCCCTCCCTCCCTCCCTCCTTTCTTTCTTTCCCTCCTTAAAATTTGGGGCAGTATGAAAGCTTTTGGCACTTCTGCTTTGTGAGAATTGTATGAAAACACAAAATGCAGGTAAGCCACTTCTCTCTGAGACTTTGAGTTACTACCTCTGAGATAGCTAAATTTAAAAGTGCAAATATATATCCAGTTCTGTCATTTAATTTCAACCACAATATAGCTCATAAAGTGATTTGTGCATGGATGGACACACACACACACACACACACACACACACAAACACAGAGTCTCAAGCTCCTTATGAAAGATCAACCAGCTTTTAGTTGCAGAAATTTACATGAAGTAAACATTTGTGCTCTATTAGATTCATTGTGTTCAAAGCCTTCTTCTAAGTGATAGATGCTGGTGCTTCACAGAAACATATTTGTCTTCTTGTTGGATGATTATGTTTACTGCCTTCTATTGCCCTTTCCAAGTAGTTTGATTTTATCTTTATTTGGTTAATAAATCACTGCCTTTAAAAAAAAATCCTGTGTCTCAAGCTACATTTTGTCTTTTCTTTTATAGACCTCTGGTGGATACTATTTCCTCTAATATGAGCACTGGCTCAAGCTTCTGTAGTTTATTAGGCATAATTTTGCAACATAGTTTTGCAGCATAACCTCTTTGCAAGCACACTTATTCTGCATTTTAAAATCCCAGCTGTTTGTCTGCATCGAACATTCAAGGTGTCCATTCACCCAGATTATACATTCTCCTACTTTTTGTAGCATGCTTTTTCCACAGCGGGGTACCCAGTGGAAATTCTGAAGGAGGACCTGGAGATTCCTTTGATTGCATCTTCATTTTTTATGAAGGAATAGTAAAAGCCAATTGTCTTCTTTGCCCTTGTCTTTGGAGGGTGAGCCAGATGGCATCAGCTTCAATGGCAGTGATGGGATTATGAAAGTAACTCCGTTAATGATTACAGGAATTCCTCAGGCGGAGAAACATTTTCAAGATCCCAATGGCAGAAAATTCATTTTTAAAGACAAAAGCAGAAAAGGAAATAGGACCAGAAGAAAGAGTGGGAAGGTAACCCTTCTTGCCCAAGCATTTAACTCTTGAACAAAACTTGCGTGACCATCATAAAATTTGAGTTTCTCCTACTCATTCAACTTCATCACCTCCCCACCCCATCATGTTATCCCAATTCTTTTTCAAATATTGCAGGGGACAGTCTGTCAGGGTCTTTGGTGAGAAAGGCTTAGTCAGTCAGAGAGCTTGTCATCAACAACAGGTGACTAGGACCACCAGGGACATCCATGGGACAGGCAATTTTAAAAAAAGTCAAGATAATGACCACTGCCATGCAATAAAAATTCTGCCTCTTTTACATGCATAGAATGCACTTTAAATAACTGTGGGGCTTCAGCTGTGTGATCACACTAACCATCTTGAACTATTTTCCAAAGCACCAAAACACAAGATAAGAAACAATGGATGGAAACTTACCAAGGACAGAAGTATCCTAGAACTAACGAGAATTTTCCTAATGGTGGGAGCAATCAACCAATGGAATAGCTTGCCTTCAGAAGTTGTGGGTGCTCCATCACTGGAGGCTTTCAATGAATGAATGAATGAATTAATTCTTTATTGGCCAAGTGTGATTAGACACACAAGGAATTTGTCTTGGTGCATATATCTTGGTGCAAAAAGAGACTGGACAATCATTTATCTGAAATGGTATATAGGGTCTCTTGTTCGAGCAGCGGGATTAGACTAGAAGTCCTCCAAGGTCTTTTCCAACTCTATTGTTCTATATTATTCTATGTTAGAGCAATATCCCTAAGGACCATTCCTGTTTTAATCACTATCTTCTCCCTACTGTTCTCACCTCACTCTCACGTTGAGCTGTTGGGAAATCTGAATTTGGTTACAGAACAATTCCAATTAAGTTAACAATGTCGTCGAGTTACCTCTTTTAGAAAGAACACTCTTAAATCTATCTTTCATTGACTTTTCTAGAATCACTCAGAGTCCTAATACTTGCTGGTCCAGTGTTTGAATACTAATGATGTGATTGCAACAAAACGAATTGTTAGAGAAGAGATTCTCCTCCTTTGATGGAATCAGAAATGTAGGGTACATTCGCTGATAGTTGAATACCAGTAATTAGCAATATTTCATCTGAGCTGGGCTAATTTTGTGGCCGATTCCTATCTCATCTCACTTCTCATGAAATTATATCCTTGATTGTGCTTCCTATATTCAAAGCATAAGCACCAAGCATACTCTTGGTATGACTAGGAGAACTTGGTCAACAGAGCCATGGCAAGAAAAACCAATGAAACTTGGACTTATTTATCAACACTGTAGTATCTCTAGAAATCATAAGTACATATGTACATATGTAGCATTATTCTTTCTTGAGATAATGGAAAAAGGCTGGGAGTGCTGCTGTTAGTTGTTGTACTATTCTTACAGAATACCTTCCCTTTAAATTGAAAACTTGCATCATTTCTTCCCATTAAGGAGCTGCTTAAAATAAAGTTTAATTGACGCTATTTTAAAATTTCAATTTTGCTTCCAGTTTCCATTTTCATCTTGCATTTTGATTGGACTCTTCCTTTTTCCATTGTTAATGTTGCTGTTGTTATTATTATCTTTTATTCTTTAAACATGAAACTCAGTCGACTGAACATTTAAAAATGTATCACAAATATCAGTGACTGGTATTGTTGTTGTTAATATTGTTGTTATTGTTATTATTAACTTTGATTGTAGTGCTCCTTACCATGGATATTATAACTGGTATTTAACTTTAGTGGATTTCTATTAACCACCAGGGTTTTTTTCAATTTGGCGATAGGGAGATAGAATGAATGAATGAATGAATGAATGAATGAATGAATGAATGAATAAATAGTAATCAGTACCAGTTCCCTTCTTTATGCCCATCATGGATTTTATTGAATACAGGCAGCAATACTAACTCGATAAAGTGAAACACTTTTAACAGATTCAAACTCATAAAGGAAAATTGTGTTATTTTATATTTATCCATGAATTTTAATGCAGACACATTTGAGAAACAATTAATGAAAACTTAATGCTGCACTCCAGCAGTTAGAGAGGCATTTCTCAGATAGGCATGGTAATAAATCTGACTTGAACGAAGACGTTGCTTTAATGACATAAATGCACATGCGAGTGAGCTGTTTTTATACCGTTATGCCCTATTTGTTTGCCCGTCATATATGGGGCACGATGTTAGGAGAGGTTGAGGATAATTTCCATGCCTGCAGATTTGCCCATCAAATATTACAATTCCCATTTCAAGCCTAGTAATAGCGGTGAGATTTATGCATCAGTTTTCCTCAGTATTCAAATTATTTCACATACTAATTCTCCAATTAGTATTCATATACTAACTCTTATCCATAGTGACTTAGTCGTAAATCTAGCTGAGTTCAACAAGACTTTTAGATAAATTTTACAGCTTTAATAATGGCTCGAACTTCATGGTTACATGACAAATGCCTGGAAAAAAAAGGTTAACAATTAGGAATAACCCAGCACAGGTTTCTATGCATATCATTATTGCAATCCTGTTTATAGCAATCTCTGTCCCATATGTGTACAGGTAGTCCTTGACCCACGACCACAATTGAACCCAAAATGCCTGTTGCTAAGCAAAACATTTGTTAAGTACATTTTGCTCCCATTTTACAATCTTTCTTGCCACAGTTGTTAAATGACTCACTGCAGTGGTTAAGTTAGTAGCATGGTTGTTAAGTGAATCTGCCTTCCCCGTTGACTTCACTTGTAAGAAGGTCACAAAAGCTGATCACATGACCCTGGGACACTGCAACCGTCATAAAGATGAGTCGGTTACCAAGCATTTTAATTTTTGACCATGGAGATGCTTCAATAAGTGTGAAAATGGTCATCATTTACTGTTTTCAGAGCCATTGTAACTTCAATCAGTAAATGAACATTTGTAAGTCAAGAACTATCTGTACTGTGAATGCAGTCAGTTGCACAAATATGTGCAGGGTAGGCACTGAGGGAGGGTAGATGGGCATAAATTGAAGGTGCATCTTGTCACACAGCAGACTTGTGAGCTTTGCCTTGTGTGTGGCAGATGCATTGCGTGTGATAGACAAAGATAGAATTAACAATTAACAATTCAGCAAGACCGGTCAGACTCTATAGAAGTAATACTCATATAAACTCTGGCTTTCCAAACCAACTTCAGCTCAGTTGGTGCTTCTCAAAATTATCCACACATATACACACAGAGGCAACTTTTCTACCAAGTGATTTAAAAGGTATCCATAGCATCATCAACCCATCACTTATCACAAGGAGAGGATATAACACCTCTCGTTGTGACAATTATTTCATCACAATAATAGCTGGGTGACCTTAGAATATACTGTGACTTACTCCTGAAGAAATGAGGGTGGATTTCACAGTTTTTCCTTCAAGCTCATCAGATTGTATACTGTGGGGATTCAATAACCAGTCATTTCAGTGTCCAAAGATGTCTCACTGCCTGGGCAGTGTTTATTCTTTTACACCATTTTTACAAGCAGAAAAGAGCAGCATAGATACAGCATTGGGATTGGAGAATAGATCCACATGGGTGAAACCCTTCAATCACATTGACATAACCCCTCAATCAATCCTTAAGGTTAGTGGTGATGTTAGTAAATGAGATCACCTGTATACCTGGAAAATCAGGGACGTTCCATCCCAACAGATAGGAGGATGAATAGAGGATGAGATCATGGGGTAGCAAAAAGGCCCCTCCACCAGGCTGCAGTGTGCTGCCAGCTTCTAGTGTCATCCAGGGAAACTCAGTGGCTACCATATTTCACTCTTTTCTATTTTTAATTTAATTAATTAAAGAAAAATCATAAAAGGAGTTAGGAGAGGATTTATAATAATCATTAGAAGAGCATGCTTGCAGTTGTTTATATAGGGCATATACTTGACCCTTAGGCAAGGTAAGAGAGGGTTTGGGATGAAAAGCTGTGATACACATGTTGCAAAGAGAAGGGAGACATTGAACAAAGCAGCACCCATTAATTAAATCACAAATAATGACTACATAGCATAGAATTTTTCCCATTAAGCCTGTGGGCAACCAAACCCAATAGCTTTCCCACCAAGATCCTAATTTATCAATTTTCAAATCCAAGGCCAAATTGTTGAAAATATTAAGCTGGTGCTGGATGGTTCATGACCCATCAAACAAATTAAAACAATATAGATTTTGTAGAATAGCCTTCTTCAGCACTTGCATCTGATGGTTGATTGTTGAGATAACTGAAGAAGTAACATTAATTGTTTTTGCTAAATTACAGAATTTTTGCTAAATTACATGCAACAGAGTTAATGTTAAGGTGGTTGAGCAGCAATTGCTGATGCGCCCACTATAGACAAAGCTAGCACTACGTATTCAGCTTTATTAAGTAAGGTTGCTTTAGAGTCAACAGGTATTATCTAGCGTGACCCCTCGTCGAGAATGATTCAAGTGATGAAGTTGCTGTTTAGAAAATAAAACAGAATCAGCCAGCTGAGACAGCATTGCACTTCACTAATATTAGCAGGAATATAATTAAAAGTTTCTTGACCACATGTAAAAACTATCCTTGAGGCAGCCAACCATGGGAAAAGTGAAAGAAGTCTCTTCCAAAGCTGTGCAGTTCAAAGTAGGTGAGCTAATACGATGACAGTGAGATTTTTTACTTGAAGATGTACAATTAACTACTTTTGCACAAGTTACATTTATAGGGACTGCTACTGTTAAGTTTGCATGAAGAGTCAGACACGAAGAGCTTCAGTGAAGAGTTTATTAGTGATTACAGCTCGAATGGACCCAATTTGGCTGGGCTACGGCTGCTACTTATAGCCAGCAGCCGTAGTTGCCAGCCGATCAGAGCAGGGTTTTCCCTTTTTAAACCAATCCTATTTGACATTTTACAAGAACAATTCAAACTAAACCAATGACATTCAAACCTACATACATAACACCCCTCCCCACTAGGTTCAGTCCATACCAAACCCCAACCTATCTAATGTATTCTTTTAAATGGTGGGGCTCTTCGATGCGTTGAGACATTCGTGGTTCAGAAGTTTTAACATTCTCACCCAGTGAGAGAGAAATGTGTCTGCTGACATTTCCCACTGGGACTCCCTGTGAAAGAAGACCCTGTTTGATTGTTAGAATCTGGTCTCTCCTCCCAACCCATCTCCAGCCCAATGTCAGCACCCAAGTCAGGTAGTGATGTACAATCTTCCACTTCTAAGGATGGATTTTGGCATTGTGACAGGTTTTGGATGGTTCCTGTAATGGCTCATTACACATGGGGTGGATTCTTGCTTGCTGATTTTCCTCATGTTCCTCCCCTTCCCCCCTAGAATTGACATCAGGTGAGGGAACTAGAGAGGAACAAGTGCGATGTTCCTGAGAGAACCTGGATCTAAGTTGATCAATGTGCCTGCTCCAGAGGAGTCCATCCTCGGTTTGCACCCTGTAAGAACGAGGGCCTGTGATTTGAGTTATCTCAGCAGGAATCCACAAAGGTCCACCCATAAGGTTCTTAGCATAAACAGAGCATCACACCCACACTGAATGTGCAAACTTTGGAAGTGGAATCTAGTGATGCGTTGGGTGTAAGGGGATGGCGGTCAAGGGAAACCCTAAGTTTCCTACCCATCAACAACTCTGCTGGGGATAAGTTATTAGATGGGTTAGGAGTGATGTGCTGGACACTAAGAAGTTTTTCAACTTTCTCAGTGATGTCCCCAGGACCCAGTTGCTGAAGTTTCTCCTTGGTAAAACGTATCATGTGTTCAGCCCAGCCGTTAGCCGAAGGGTGTCCAGGAGCAGTAAGGGCATGTCTGATACCCTGTTGTGCTAAATAGGATTCAAAAAGGTTGGATGTAAATTGAGGGCCATTGTCAGAGACAAGAACATCAGGTAACCCATGGGTTACAAAAAGTTTTTTCAGCTGCTTGATGACAGCATCAGTTGTGGTGGATGCCACAGGGATTACCTCTAGCTATTTGGAATATGCATCTACTATGATAAGAAAGGCGTGCCCTCTGGTAGGGCCAGCAAAATCAATGTGAATCCTGGACCACGGGCCCCTAGGACATTCCCATTCCTGTGGGGGCGTGGGGCAGGCCTGACTCCTGACAGTTGGGACAAGATGCAACAGTTTTCAACCATTTTGTCAATACCTGGCCACCATACATAACTCCTGGCCAATCCCTTCATCCTTACAATACCAGGATGACCCTCATGTAACATTTCCAAAACTTCTCTTTGCAGTTTTGTAGGAATAACCACCCTGTTACCCCACAAATATATCCTCTTAATACAGATAATTCAGTTTGCCTGGACTTAAAAGGTTGAGCCAGGTGAGGTAGATCTTGAAGAGGCCAACCTTTCTTAATCCAGCCTATAACAGGAGCCAATAAAGTGTCTTTGGCAGTCTCTGGCAATTTCAGCAGCATGCACTGGAAGCTTGGCAACAGTTTCTAGGAAAAGGTGTGTGTTTCAGGTTCAAAGTCCTCCTTGTGGCAAGGAAGTGGGCAATGACTCAGTGCATCAGCATGTCAATGTCCTTGCCAGGCTTGTGGATAAGTTTGTATGAATAAGCAGCAAGAAATTCAGTCCACCTCAGCATTCTTGGTGACAGGATAGTAGGTGTAGGCTTGTCTCCTGCCACAATGCCTAACA
Source organism: Naja naja (assembly GCA_009733165.1). NCBI lineage: Eukaryota > Metazoa > Chordata > Lepidosauria > Squamata > Elapidae > Naja > Naja naja. The sequence goes on from SOZL01001259.1 coordinate 10,115, forward strand.
AAGGTTTGTGATCTGTAACAATGGTAAATGTTCTCCCATACAGATATTCATGAAATTTCTTAACAGCTGCAACAATTGCCAATGCTTCCTTGTCCAATTGGCTGTAATTCCTCTCTGCTTTAGTCAAAGTGTGAGAGTAAAATGCAATAGGGGCTTCTCTCCCGCTGGGAAGCCTGTGGCTCAAAAAAAAACCTCACTCCAAAAGGGGATGCATCACAAGTCAGTACAACAGGCAAATTCTCAGAGAACTGTATCAGTACAGCATCAGGCGTGATTAGTCTTTTAATACTGTTAAATGCTGATTGTTCCTTCCTCCCCCAGACCCAAACAAGTAATCTGTGCAATGGTTCAGCAATGGTTGCCTTCTGAGGTAGGAACATGTGATAAAAGTTAATGAGTCCAAGGAAGGCTTGCAAATCTGTTTTGCATTTAGGTCTAGGGGCTTCTTTGATTGCTTGAACCTTGGCATCTGTAGGGTGGATACCATGCTTGTCAATCATGTAGCCCAGGAACACAACCTTGTCAGTTTTAAGAGTGCATTTTTCTTCCTTGACTTTTAACCCCGCTTTCCTGAATCTGTTAACCTCGCCTTTTCTAACCTCGCCTTTTTCAAAGCAAAAACTCAAAGCAGAGAAAAAAAATTGTTAAAGTGATCAAAGCCTCATTCTCCCCACCCACCCTACAACAACCAGCGAAGGACAAGAAGGAAATGTTTAAAATAAATCTCATCCATTTTTTCCACTCAATATTCTTTTCACCAATAAATCACACACAAATAATTTTCATCATGAGTAAAGCACACACAAATGCACACACAAATAATCCTATCTTTCTCAGGTCCGGACCTTTCTCACACTCTTTCTTACTCTCCTTTCAATCAATACACAAACATTTATACCACCTTTTTTACTATCAACATACTCACACATTTACACTAATCATACGGCTTGCATATTTACAATTCTTTTCTGAGAGCCAATAAGCTCCATTGCAGAGGATCTCATCCTCCAGGGCTGGAAATGATTACATACAGACACATTCTCACACACAACATTTCCAGACCTGGGGAGGGTTTGTCCCTTTAAATTTCCACATTTTTTTAAACCTGTAGTTTGTTCTCAGAGCACTGGGAGAACTTAAGGAGCGTTCCAATCACAAAGGTGATTGTGGGCCCGAACCACTGCCTATCTGCCTCCCACAACTCTAAGTCCAATCCAAAAAGCCAATTTAATTATCTGGTTGCCAAATATGTTACAATTAATTTATTTTGAACTTCAGCAATTCCAATTAGGGCTATACACAGGTAAAGGATATTTTCTTCAATTCAATCCTATTCAATTCTGCATACACTTATTTTACATTATTATACATACACAGCTAAGCTCTATTCTGCATGCAATTATTATACATTATTATACATACACATCTAAGAGTTTTAATGAAAATCACATCATGAAAAGAATAGTAAACATTTTCTTCTTCTCTTAGTTCTTCCTAACATATAACAGTCTAAATTAACCATATTTCCTTTGAACAGCCCCATTGTAGTGTATGGAGGGGCTTCCTAACAGATCTGTGTCTCATTCCATGCTTCTGAACAGCAGAGCTAATTGTGGACTATTGAACTCAATAGGGCATGCCTTCCACTTTCAATTCTGCCATCCAGTGCATCAGATGAGAGCAGTTGCCTGTATTCTAGTTACATCCATTGTTCTATCTCTTTAAACACCAAATAATCAAAAAAAGATTAAACATAAAAATTTAAACAAATAAATTTATGTGTCTTTGTCTTAGGTTTCTAGCTTGAATCTCCCCCTTTTTCTAATTGTTCCTTTAATATTTTCCTTATGGGGGTGTACAATGCCTTTGGATAATCAAAAATTTTAGCCTGCTCAGAAGGAGCTGAAAATCCAATTAGAGAAGATTTTTGAGTGACAATTTCTACCTGGTCATAATCAGGAGTGGGGCCTCCTTGGGGTGCCGTCAGTCAGATATTGTAGGCTGGCGGTCCCAGGGCTAGGAGCCTTCTCTGTGGGACACCTGCCCTTTGGAATCAGCTCCCGTCGATCTCCGTTGGCCCCTGACCTCCGCTCCTTCCTTGGGACCTGAAGACTTGGTTTGTTCCAGCGGGCGGCCTTGAATGACCCGGGGGGCTTTTATTCTATCTTAACTTTATTTGGCTTGTTTACTTGTTTAATTTTGTTTTATTGTAAATTTTCTTTGTTTTAATGTTCAGCCCTGAGTCCTTAGGGAATAGGCTATACATCGAATAAATAAATAAATAAATAATCAATTATTATTTTGCTGAGACATCAGAGCCAGATGTTTCCACTGCTTGATGGCATTGAAACCATCTATGTAATATTCGAACAGGAGCCCTGGGTTCAAGATGTAAGGTATGCCTTTATCTTTACCCAATCCTGCAACCTGGCGTCCCGCTCAGGGTACCAGGACAATGTTTTCCTATCTCCTCAATCAGCTTATTTATGTGAGCCTCAGATACTTTTGCACCTGATTTATGTAACAGGAATTTAAGTTCCTGAACATATTTCTGCTGATGCTGAGACAGATTGCAACGCATACTTACCACTGGCGGGGTCCCTTGGGGCGGTGCACCGTGGGTCTATTTCAGATGGCAGTAAGTACGTTGGCTGTTGCCTACCCCGGAGGGTTGTTGTCCCTGTTCGGGTGCCATTTGTGGGGATTCAATAACCAGTCATTTCAGTGTCCAAAGATGTCTCACTGCCTGGGCAGTGTTTATTCTTTTATACCATTTTTACAAGCAGAAAGAGCAGCATAGATACAGCATTGGGATTGGAGAATAGATCCACATGGGTGAAACCCTTCAATCACATTGGCATAACCCCTCAATCAATCCTTAAGGTTAGTGGTGATGTTAGTAAATGAGATCACCTGTATACCTGGAAAATCAGGGACGTTCCATCCCAACAGATAGGAGGATGAATAGAGGATGAGATCATGGGGTAGCAAAAGAGGCCCCCTCCACCAGGCTGCAGTGTGCTGCCAGCTTTTAGTGTCATCCAGGGAAACTCAGTGGCTACCACAGTATACACCCAGATGCATCAAGCCAGCAAAATAGCATATAAATAGAGACACAACCAGCATGCAATTTTGTGCATTTCCCCAAGCATTTTAGCATTTTTTTAAAAACAGTTTTTATGCTTTTAAGTGCCTGCATTATTCTGGGATAATAGCTCTTATAAGTTGTTGTTGTTTTAAATAATTATTACATCTTTCCTATGCTAATAGTTAATTTTGTTTTGTAAAGTGTTTTTAATGTTTGAAGTAAATGTGCAACCCATAAAGGCAAATTCCATTTGTGAGTAGTTCAGATTGGAAATAGAGAAATAAGAAAAGTAAAATGTTCCTTCTTTACATGCCTGTGCCTCAATATATCTGGAATATTGGCTTAAACAAATGCTTTCTGGTGATTGGATAAAGGTAGAACCTCTCACATGGACAGAGAAAATGTTTTAAAAAGTGAATATTCATGAAATGCCACAATTTTTTTCCTTGAGTGCTTCAGGCAATATAGAAAGCAAGAAAGAAACAAAAGCTTAAATATTTCCACATCTCCCTTTGTATCCACTCATCATTCAGTGGAACGATAACAAAGATACCCAGCGAATTCTTAGTTGTTGAGGAAAAGAAATGCATTCTGCCCTCAGATTTTTAACCTTCTGAAGCTCAAATATCAGCAGGGTGAATATTTTTAGTAAATAGTTCAGTAAAGAAGCTGTGTTGGTTTTCCATCTTTTAAAGAATTTGCGAAGCACAACAGGAGAAAAATAAGTGATGCATGGCCCAAAGCCACAGGCTATCTTTCAAACAATGACCAAAGAAGACATTAAAGTGGCAAGAAAATGAAACTTGTTTTCTCTGGGAAACCACCACTACAACAAAACGTGATATCAGCAGGGCGGATTTTAAGATGGAAAGGAAGCCAGTCCTGGGAGTGAACTCTGGAAATGTAGCATACCCAATCAGCAGTAATTTTGTGAGAGGATATCACTGTCAAAAACAAAAGGAATTTCAAGTTTAGAAATTGAAGCCAACAAGAAGAACGAAGCAAAATGCAGTGCCAAAACACACAGCAGCATGTAAAATCATCTGATGGGTGAAGCTTTACAGGTAGTTCTCCTGGGCAATTATGCCAATTCTGTGATAAAGCTGAGGCAAATATATCAGAATAACTAGAGTTGGAAGGGACCTTGTAAGTCATCTAGCCAACCCCTGCCCCCACAAGCAGAAGACCCAACACATTTCTGAGTCTCTTCTTGAAAGCTTCAAGTAATGGACACACAACTTCTGAAGGCAAGGTGTTCCATTGATCGATTTTCTCACTGTCAGAAAATTTCTCCTAATTTCTAGGTTGAATCTCTCCTGATCAGTTTCCATCCATTATTCCTTATCTGGCCTTCAGGTTGGAAAATAGGTTGTAGATCACCCCAACATCCAAACAAGAAGGCTAAAAACCAGCATGTAATCTGTAATGCGATATCCACCAAACCACGCCTCCACTGGGCTACTGAAGCAAAGGAGATGCATTAAGTTCAAAGGGAGATTCACTCAGAAGCAAAAGGTGCTGATTCTAATCCTGTGTTTGCTTAGAGCAGTGTAATTTAAGATTAGAGCCTGACTGAAAACAGTGAGATTTTCTTTGTAATATCATGTAAAATAGTGCTGTAAATTTATTAATAAGGCAAGATCTGTCTGCTGGCTTGGGAAGATAATTGTCCTTCAACTCAAGATGGCTACATGGACACGATAGATCTTTAGTGACAACAAGACACACAGCGTTTGCCTTTGTTTCCTTACAGGATTTGGGTTTTCAGTTTTCCAGCTTAATCTATGCTTTCAGGAGTCCCTGGCTATCCTCAACCTAAGTGTTAACCAAACCTGATGTGTGGGTTATGACTAATTCTAGAAAACACTGTGTTCTAAACATGTACACATAAACCATTGGTATTTATTTAGTGATTGGAATTCTATATAGAGATGTGGTGGTGCAGTGGTTAGACTGCAGTATTGCAG